>SJYV01024926.1:14319-85153 GCA_006410875.1 Neotragus pygmaeus | reverse complement strand
TCCAGGAATTGGTGATGGACAGGGAGGCCTGGCGTGCTGCGATTCATGGGGTCGCAGAGTCGGACATGACTGAGCGACTGAACTGAACTGATATATACACATGCACATATACATACATATATGTATATACATAGTTTTAAATTTCAGAAACATTGCAGGATTTCTGAGCACTGTTTAGGAGCAAATCATCATTTTTTTCAAGAAGTGTCACACGTACAGGAGACAACTCAATATATGGTTAAGTATCTGCATTATTTAATATTTGCACTTAATTCCGTTTGACTGGCATTTGATTCCTTTGCTGTTACTGTGTTTTGTTTTCCTGAGAATTTGATTTCGTTAGATTTGCATTTGATTCCTTTGCTGTTACTTTGTTTTGTTTTCCTGAGAATTTGATTTCGTTAGATTTGCATTTGATTCCTTTGCTGTTACTGTGTTTTGTTTTTCTTTAGAATTTGATTTCATTTGATTTGCATTTGTTCCTCTGCTCCTATTGTGTTTTGTTTTTCCTGAGAATGTACATTAGTTGGAGGAACTGTACATGATGTGCCCTCCTGAACTTAGGAAAAGAGAAGAATTAAACAGAAGGTCAGTCAAGGAGGAAAATGAGTGGGTGGCATTGGCAAGTGTGGCATGGACTGCTTGCAAGGTCCAGCTGAATTCTGACGATTTCATTTTTGAGAACAGATTCTATTTTAGAGACTTCTCACCGCAGGATGTCTGGGCCACAGGAGACTGCAGTCTGATCAATACTTTTTCCTCTTACTCTCTTCTGTATTACCTCATTTTAATCATGAGACATCAAGGCAGTGGTCATTTCTCTTTTTTTTCAATTTTTTTTTGTTGAAACATCGTTGATTTATAATGTTATGTTAATCTCACTGTACAGCAAAGTGATTCAGTTACACCTATATGTATGTATGTATATATACATTCTTTTTTACTATTCTTTTCCATTATAGTTTATCACAGGATATTGAATAGAGTTCCCTTGCTATACAATAGGACTTTGTTATTTAACCATTTTGTATATGAAAGCTTACGTCTGCTAACCCCAACCTCCCACTCCATCCCTCCCTCAAACGCCCTCCCCGTTGGCACTCACCCGTCTGTTCTTTATGTCCTTGGTTCTGCTTCTGCTTCATTTGGACACAGAGACAGACATGCTGCAGGAGAAAGACAGTGAGAAGAGATGGAGGCAGAGGATGGCTGTGGACAATCCAAGAAGAGAGGCCTGGGATGGAGGCTCCCTCTCAGCCCTCAGAAAGAACCAACCTGTTGACACCTAGATCTCAGACGGCCAGCCTCCGGAGCTGTGAGAGGACTCAGTGCTGCTGCTGGAGCCCCTCAGTCCATGCCCCTTTGTCGTGGCAGCCCTGGGACCTGAAAGTAGTGTGCTCTGTTCCATGTGCTCAGCGAGGACATTGTCCCCCTAATAATGAAAAGAAAGGGCTATGAGGTGGCCTTCCCTTCTTGCTGCCTTGCACTTGGTGTGTGAAACCTCTGGAGCTGGAGCTCTGGAGCCATCCTGTGATGTGCAAGACACGCCCTGGACAAAGGTGTCTCATGAGGGTGTCAGAGTAGAGCAAAAAAGCATGGGGCCTGTAGGACACCAAGCTAACCCGGTCATCAACTTGCAGACTTGGGCTTTATGATATAATTACATGTCTTTATTGCATGAGCCCATCTTAGATATTGAGAAACAGTCATTTAATTGCCAACACAATATGATTCTAATTGTTTATCCCTGGATGCCCCTGAAGCTGATCTTTGTATCTTAGTAAGTTATAAGACTAAAAGGAAAAAAGAAGTTATTGGTTTCAATTGTATGTTTCCTGTAAATGGAGATTGGGTTTTGTTGCTGTTGTTGTTGTTTTTGGTGTGATGTAAAGGCTACACACAAAAGATATTAAACAGCAGATGAATGGATAAGAAAGCTGTGGTACATATACNTTGTCATATTCATCTTTTTCTAGCCAAAGTCAATAAACAGATATTTATAAAAAGTCACATGTGAAATGCTGAAAAGACACAAAGATGGATCTTATAACCCAAAGGGTAATAAGTCACATTTAGTAAAATAAAAACTTGGTAAATTTTATGAAAGACAAATAAACCAAATGCCTTAGGAGCTCAAAAATGAAATGTATGCAAGATTTCTCTTGAGGAGGGATGCTGAAGACCAAGTGGAGAAAGGGCATTGGGGAGGGCACCCTAGTGAAGAGATGAGCAAAGGGCAGAGTCGGAAGGAAAATCCTTGGCCAGCCAGGGATTTCAGAAGTCTGATAGGCTGGAGGATGGTGTGGGTGGTGGAGCATGTGTTTGGAGGGCTGGCAGTTTTCATACAGATTTTGCACAGGGCTTTGTTCAGCAGGGCATGAAAAGTTACCATGTTTCCAAGCAGAAGCATCATGTGATCAGATCTGTTTCAGAAAGAGCCAGGTGGGTGGGAACCAGCTCCGGGGAGACCAGAGAGGAGAAGATGGCCATGGCCCAGGAGAATCTGGGGAACTGTGATGGCTGGAGCGGACAGATACGATACAAGAGTGCAAAGGGAGAAGGAAAAGGTGACAGTGAGGTTGAAGCAAGTCTCCAGATGGCGATGCTCTTAGCCTAGTTATGGAGAAAAGGAAGGAAACCTTTGTGGGAGAGGGACATAACTCATGGGAGGTATAAATGCTGAGTTTCCATTTTTATTTTCCAACTAGAAGCATGTCTTTCACTACCCTGCCCATACATTTTGACAAATACTTCATTCTAGCACAGGTNGAGAAAAGGAAGGAAACCTTTGTGGGAGAGGGACATAACTCATGGGAGGTATAAATGCTGAGTTTCCATTTTTATTTTCCAACTAGAAGCATGTCTTTCACTACCCTGCCCATACATTTTGACAAATACTTCATTCTAGCACAGGTATTCAAAGGAAAGACCCTCATAAAACGCTATGTATTCGAATTTTCCCTTAGGGTATATAATGTCATCGGTAAACAAGAGACAGTAATTGTTCATTTCATTTTTAACCTAGGAAGTATACTACTTCCTTGTTTACAATACACTGAACTTGCATGTATATTTTTCTACTGTTTCTTTTACCCTACTTACTTCTGTAGATTACTTGTTCAAAGCTATGTCACCATACCTCAACCAGCTTACTCATTGACTAGGATCAATTCTTTTCCTCTTTAGAAGGAGGGAGAATGTTAAGAGTTTACCAGAACACTCTGGAGTCAATTAGCTTTGCCATGTTAGGTAAGCCTCTCCCTTTCTCACAGCTCATCTTCCTCATGAATAAAATGTACTTACCTCCAAAGGTTTTGTGACAGTAAAATCATTCCAAATAGATCAGGTGCTTAGCATAGTACTCAGGGCACGGTGCCATGCCTGTGATAGCTAGTGTTATTATCACAACTATATTTTATTTTACAGTGAATAATTCAAAACAATTTAAAAATATAAGATGAAGAATAAGTAATTTACTAGTTTCGGAGGCAGGGTAATAATTTTTTTACAATTTTTGTACTTCTTTTCCAGGTGGTGGCTAGTATTTTGGTGTGTTCAATTTTACAGGAATGTATTATGACATTATATTAGAACTAATACAGATTGCGACATGCTGAGGCCTGTTAAGAAAGGACAAGTAACACCTTCTGCCTGGGTGGAGGGCCTCATGCCAGCAGCAGGAGAACAAAGCTTAACAAATAAGTTGGATCAGATTGTGTATTATAGGCTTTAATGACAGCTCTGAGTTTCAGAGCCGACCTAAATTGAATATCAGGAGGTGAGTGAGATGAGTATTCATTTACAATGCAATTTAGCAAACATTTATTCAGTTATCTATGATGCATTATCACTGTGCTAAGTGATACAAGCTGGGCCCTAGAGTTATAAACATATCTATGTGTACATATTGTCTGCAGAGAAAGTCTGTAACGCTCATTGGATTCTCATGAGTATCTTGGTGTACAACAGAGGTTTCTAAAATATGGACTAGAAAATGAGAAGAACAGTAAGCCAGCAATTAAAGTACTGTGTGCTGTGCTTAGTCACTCAGTCCTGTCCGACTTTGTGACCCCATGGACTGTAGTCCACCAGGTTCCTCTGCCCATGAGGATTCTCCAGGCAAAAATGCTGAAGTGGGTTACCATGCCCTCCTCCAGGGGATCTTCTCAATCCAGGAATCAAGCCCAGGTCTCCCTGCATTGCAGGTAGATTCTTTACCAGCTGAGCCATCAAGGAAGCCCAAGAATACTGGAGTGGGTAGCCCATCCCTTCTCCAGGGGATCTTCCCAACCCAGGAATCGAACCAGGGTTTCCTGCATTGCAGGCAGATTCTTTACCAGCTGAGCTACTAGGGAAGCCCAAAATCCTGTGTGGTAATGGCTATTTCAGATGCATGGAAGGTGTGTATCAAGTACTCTGCGCATAGAGACAAGAGAGCAGCCGATTCTGCCTTCACTGGGGAGAGATGCGGCTGGCAGCGTGTTGTAGGTACTACACACACAGAACAAACGTCTCTCTAAGAGAGGGGCGGGCTCAACTGGACTTTACCCATCTATGTTTTCTCATGAATGTGCCCTAAGATTTATGTATTTATTATTAATACCCTGCACTTATTCCAGAACACAGCCATAAGTTACAATGCCAATAGACATCCATTTTGATAGGGTTTAAATAATATCTCAGGAAAAAAAAATGTCCTCTGAGGCCAAAGAAATGAAAAGAGCATTCAGGACTAAGAGGCCAGCTTTCTCATCCCAGCCTTGTCTACCAGAGGAGAAACCCGCTTTACCCACAAGAAGGCGAGCCCGTTGCTTTTCCTCAGGCTTCTGCCACACTGGGTGTTGGATGGCTGGTCCCGGAAGTGTCCACTAAAGGCCCACAGATGACAGCCTGGGGCATAAGAACTTCTCCCTTCTACATGCCAAGGGCTAGAGCTGGCACCCCATCCCTCCTCATGCTCAACCTGAGAAGAGTTCAGAGGGGGAACGAAATGCCTGTGAGGAGTGCAGTGTTTGTAAAGGGACCCCGCGACCAGTGTTCTAAATGACAAGGCTGAGGGGGGCTTCCTTTGTGGCTCAGCTGGTAAAGTACATGTCTGCAATGTGGGAGACCTGGGTTCGATCCCTGGGCTGGGAAGATCCCCTGGAGAAGGGCAAGGCTACCCACTCCAGTATTCTGGTCTGGAGAATTCCATGGATTGTATAGTCCGTGGGGTCACAAAGAGTTGGACACGACTGAGCGACTTTCACTTTCACTTTCTCTGCAACAAGCGAAGCCATGTGCTTCAACTAGAGAAAGCTCATGTGCTGCCACAAAGACCCAGTGCAGCTGAAAAGATAAAAGACAAACTAAAAAAAAATTTTTTATTCAAAAATAAAATAACAAGGCCTAGTCTGAAAAAATGGAGTGTTTTTAACTATGAAAATGACTGAGAAATTACTGAATTCATCCTAGATATAATGTAGGGTAACTGGTCCTCAACGGGGAAAAATGGGCTCAACAAGGCATAGTTTGTTGCAGGTTCTAGAAAAAAATGAAATTTCACATGTGTCTATTCTAATACATTGAAGCCTCATGGTAAAGCCAGTTACACTGAATTCCAATCCACCCCGGAGTTAAGAAAGCCCACAAAGTTACTAATGCCTAATGGATATTAAACTTGCACTAAATTTGTACTTTTATTGAGCATGTATTAAAACTAAAGTCTGCTCAGTGAGATCATGTGGAAGATGTGATCATTATAGCAAGATGTCATTTACTTCGTTCAAGATCCTGAGAATTTCACAGGCTTATGTTCCAGATAGTAGAAAAGTACATCCTCAAAATTTTGTTTGCCAATAATTATTTGGGTCAGAGCCTGTTTGTTTACCAGACTTACTATCGTTGTTCTACATGCTTACAAACACATCCAAATTTCATAATGAAATAGATATTCGACTTATTCCCATTTTGCAGATGAGGAAACTGAGGCACAGAGAAGTTAATAAATAGTAGATCTCATATTTGAACCCAAGCACTCTGGCTTCTAAGGCCCTACTCTTAGCCTCTATCTTATTTAATCCTGATACCAAGTTTTTAACATTATTTGGGGTGAGAAAATAGAAGCTTAATGTGAAGTTTAAGTTAAGGTGCCAACTTGACTGGGACACAAGGAACCCAGATAGTTGCTTAAGCCTTATTCTGGGTATGTTGAAAGGATGTTTCTGGATGCGATGAACATGTGAATTGGCAGCCTGAGTAAAGCCGATTAACCTTCCCAGTGTGGGTGGCCTGGTCTAATCTGTTGAAGCCCTGAGTAGAAAAAACACAGGTGGAGTAAGGGATAATTTTCTCCTTCTGCCTGACTGTCTTTGAGGACATCAGTCTTCTGCCCTTGGACTCAGACTTGGACTGGAACATACACCAGGCCTTTGGACTCAAACTAGAACAGCAGCATCAGCTCTGCTGGGCCTCCTGCTTGCTGAGTGCAGGTCTTGGGATTTCTCAGCCTTCATAATCACTTAAGCCAGTTATAGTAAGTTGGCTCAAGTAATTATGAGCCAATTAGGAATAGTAAATAAATTGTCTACTATAATAATGTGCTAAAATGTGCTTAGTCTCTCAGTCGTGTCCAACTCTGTGACCTCATGGACTGTAGTCTGCCAGACTCCTCTGTCCATGGGGATTCTCTAGGCAAGAATACTGGAGTGGGTTCTCATGCCCTCCTCCAGGGGATCTTCCCAACCCAGGGATCAAACCTAGGTTTCCTGCATTGGAGATGGATTCTTTACCAGCTGAGCCACCAGGGAAACCCAAGAACACTGGAGTGGGTAGCCCATCCCTTCTCCAAGGGACCTTCCTGACCCAGGAATTGAACCAGGGTCTCCTGCATTGCAGATGGATTCTTTACCAGCTGAGTTGCCAGGGAAGCTCTATAATAAATAATATTATTTATTATATATATTAATATAATAAATCTCTTTCTCTCTGTGTTTCTATTTCTCTCTGTCTTTGTCTCTTTCCTTTGATTCTGTTTCTCTGGAGAATCCAGACCCTTGCACTTAGAGACTACAAGCAAACGCCCAAGGTCTTGCACTTGGAAAAAACAGAGCTCAGACATGAACTGAGATGCGATCCCAGCTGGCATCTCTAGCACCTACCCAATATGTGTGCGCAAAGCAACACAGACGTGAGGCCTGACTGCACTTGCATTATTTCTCCCACAGTTAAAATGAAACTTTTTAACACCTGAAATAAACCAGGAAATTGAATCTTAGTTATCTCATTTTAAGAAGCCAGACCAAGCATGCCTGATTCTCCCCACTTTTGTACCTGAATTTCTTCAGGTCTGTGACCCATCGAGGTCCCATCCTCTTCAGGTAGTTTATTTCCTCCTCCTCCTCAATGATCTCCCGAATCTTATGCTTCACGTCTGGGTCCTTCACAACCACAAATGTCCAAGGCTCTGTATGGGCCCCACTTGGGGCTGTTCCTATCACACATTGAATTAACATCAGAAATTAAAACTGCAGGAAAATGTGAGACTGTTAGCTAAGAATTCCTATAACTCATATTTGCTCAGGATAATGTTAGATCACCTAGGACACAAAGTGCCCAGCAGTAGCCTCTGGGGTCCTGCTGACATCCTGTTTTGTTCTGCCTCGCTGTCAGGGTCTTTGAACCAACTAACTGAGATCAAGGCCAGTAGTTCCTGGACTATGAGAGTTTATCATTGCTTCTCTAATTATGTGGGAGAAGACATCCCATAAAATCACACCGTGACCAGTAAGGAAACTCAAAGGGGAAGTTCTGTCAGGCAAATTCCCCCCAAATCCATTATTTGTTTTGGTAAATATTTGTGTTGGTATTCTTGAAAAAAATGTCAAGTCATGAAGGTTATTGGAACTCGAAAACTTTTAATGGGAAAAAGCATTTAAAAGTTTTAAATGGTAAAAAGCACTCTCCAGGGCTTCCCTGGTGGTTCAGTGGATGAGAATCCTCCTAGCATTGCAGAGGACATGGGTTTGATCCCTGATCCAGGAAGATTCCACATATGAAGAAGCAGCTAAACCCATGTGCCACAACTATTGAGAGAGCCCAGGTACTGCAAGTACCGAGCACACGTGCCGCAGGTACCGAAGCCCCTATGCCTGGAGCCTGTGCGCCACAAGGGAAGCCACCTCAACAAGAAGCCTGGGCATCNTGATCCACACAGTCAAAGGCTTTGGCACAGTCAAGAAAGCAGAAATAGATGTTTTTCTGGAACTCTTGCTTTTTTCATGATCCAGCAGATGTTGGCAATATGATCTCTGGCTCCTCTGCCTTTTCTAAAACCAGCTTGAACATCAGGGAGTTCACGGTTCACTTATTGCTGAAGCCTGGCTTGGAGAATTTTGAGCATTACTTTACTAGCATGTGAGATGAGTGCAATTGTGCAGTAGCTTGAGCATTCTTTGGCATTGCCTTTCTTTGGGACTGGAATGAAAACTGACCTTTTCCAGTCCTGTGGCCACTGCTGAGTTTTCCAAATGTGCTGGCATATTGAGTGCAGCACTTTCACAGCATCATCTTTCAGGATTTGAAAGAGCTCCACTGGAATTCCATCACCTCCACTAGCTTTGTTCCTAGTGATGCTTCCTAACAGCCACTTGACTTCATGTTCCAGGATGTCTGGCTCTAGGTGAGTGTGAGTGATCACACCATCATGATTATCTGTAAAGAAAAAAATCTGTTCTGCTTACATAACACTAAATTTATTTTTATACCCACCTGCTTCTACCATATGGTAGAACATGGTAGAAGCAGGCAGGTATATATAAGGGCTTCCCTGGTGACTCAGAGTTTAAAGCATCTGCCTACAATGTGAGAGACCTGGGTTCGATCCCTGGGTCGGGAAGATCCCTTGGAGAAGGAAATGTCAACCCACTCCACTATTCTTCCCTGGAGAATCCCATGGGCAGAGGAGCCTGGTGGGCTACAGTCCACGGGGTCACAAAGAGTCAGACATGACTGAGCGACTTCACTCACATATATATATTATATGTTCTACCATTATATATATATATGTATATATATATATATATATATACACACACACACATATATATTCTACATGCATACATATGCTTAACTTGAGTTAGTCTTGGACTTCTGGTTATTGTTGGGCTTCACGAACTACTAGAATCTTGGAGGCAAAAGATGCCAAAAAGAGACCAGTACAGAAAGTGCACTTCAGTACATCAAATCAGAATAAATTGATGTGAGTTGGACTTTTCAGGGAAATTTAAATCAGATAAACAAGGCTTCACCAAGAAGGCTGCCAAAGAAATAGACACTGAAAATATCAATGGAATCTAATGAGTAGATAGTTCTTTTATACAAAGGCTGAAGTCTTTCCTCAACCTGATCTGATATTTTTCAGCCTGATGAGGATTGGTGCAGAGAAGCCACATAACCAGTAGAAGGCAACTCCTACTTAGATAACAGCAGGTAATTAGAATCCACTATGATCAAATTCCCAAAAATACTCAGCACTTACTTTCATTAAGGTAACAGATTTAGATTGTTTTAAACCATAAAGTTTATCTGTGTGTATGTGCATGGGTTACTTGAATTATTACTGTACTACCTAAACTGTATCCTTAGAAAACTGAATATAATGTATCATATGTCTTTCTCATTCACAACCCAAAACCCAATGAATATTTGCCTGGTAAGACATATTATATCCCATGCCTTCAGCTGTGTGACAGAAAACATTTAGTTGTGACTTTCTTCCTTGAGTAGATACAAATCCATTTTGATGCCATGAATTAACTGATGTTGGAGTTATGATTATATTGTGGTTGTTGTGACATTTACTAAAGGGTTCTCATTTCCAGTAATGGTTATTTACATAATTTAAACCAACTCTCTAAAGTGAAAAAAGGTAAAATTCTTAGTAAAATATAATTTAGAATGTTTTCTTCTACATATTAATGAGCTAATCTGTAATTTCCCTGGTGGCTCAGTGGTAAAGAGTTTGCCTGCAATGCAGGAGACTTGGGTTCAATCCCTGGGTTGGGAAGATCCCCTGGAGAAAGAAATGGCAACACACTCCAGTATTCTTGCCTGGGAAATCCCATGGACAGAGAAGCCTGGCAGGCTATGGTCCATGGTGTTTCAAAGGGTAGACACCAATAAGCGACTAAACCACCACCACCAATCTGTGACTATAGGATATCATAGTTAAAAATCTAGGTGAAGGTTAGTATCAGTAGAGGTAGACCAGCAATCAAATGTCCGGAGAATATTTTCCAGTTGCCTAGAAACAGCCATGAGGCTGAGTTCAGACAAAGAGATGGTGACAAAAGTCGAAACCCCAGGGCCACCCACGGCTTGAAGATTTATGTTCCAACAGTAAGACTAAAATGTAACTAATCCAGCCCTGGTACCTTAGAGCCTAGGATAATATCCTGTGAGTGATCAAAGGAGCCATAAGACCTGACCTCATATTAAAGTTGTCCAGTGTTACAATGTTGCTCAAATTGTAGGTACAAATGTGACTATTCCCTGGAATAGGTAACAGTATCTTCTTATTGTTGGTTAGTTGCTAAATCTTGTCTGACTCTTTTGGGACCCCATGAACTGTAGCCCATCAGGCTCCTCTGTCCATGGGATTTCCCAGGCAAGACTACTGAAGTGGGTTGCCGTTTCTTCTCTAGGGGATCTTCCTGATCCAGGATTAGAACCACTGTCTCCTGCTTGGTAGGTGGATTCTTAACCACTGAGGAAAGCCTAACTATATCACCTGGGAAGCCCTAAATATATCTCAGGCCTCAAAAAAAATTATGAGTAATTTTCCAAAAGAATAACCAGTGTACAATAAAAAATAACAGTGTGTTCAAGAAAATAAGTCATGAATAATAACCATAGAAACCACAGCATCCAGAAATAGACCTACAAAGACTTGAGATATTAGAATTATCAGACAGATCATGAAGCAGTTTCAAATTGAGACTAGTGTGTAGGATGTTTACAGGGAGTAGCTTTGGGAACAAAACTTGTGGAAAGGAAAGGCAAGAAACACAATTGGACAGAAGAGATCATATTTCAGTGTAAGCCTTGTATGATGGCTTAGCTAACAGTAGGGCTTCTTTGGAAGAAAAATAGCCCATCAGAGTTGTTCCCAACTAAGCCCAAATGAGTGGGCCTTTATACCCCTAAGCCAATCAGTCACTGCCTATAAACCACCCTGGGAAAGGCAGAATCTTGGGCAAAGCAAAAGTAACTCCTGAAATATGCAGACAGTTGAAGGCTCTTTGTTTACAACCCGTGCAATAGAAGGAGCAACAAGTCTTTCCTTGAAGGGTGATCCAGATGATACATTTCCATGCCCATCACACTCTAACTCAGCAATCCCACACATACCTCAGAGAAAGTCATGCATGTGTATCTTGGAATAAGTATTAAAATGTTCTTAGAGGCATAGTTTATCATAGTACTGAACTGGAAATAGCCCAGATCTTCATCAACAGTAAAATAAATAAATTTTGATATACTCATGAAACAGAACACTATACAGCAGCAAAAATAAATGAACTGCAGTCACATGCCTAACCTCAATGAGTTTTACAAATAAAATGTTAAGCTAAAGAACAAAGTCAAAAGAATATAAGCAATAGAACTCTACTGTTCAGGAATGCATGTTTAGGTGACACATCTATAAAGAAAAGCACAGAAGTAATTCCCATAAAATTAAAAATAGTAGCTATGTCTGTGGGATAAAGAGGTGTGACTGGGAATATATGGATTTATGGAGTACTAGAAATTTATACTTCTTGATCTAAGTGATAATTATATGGATTTTTGCTTTCAAATTATTTGTTAAGCCATTCATCTATGTTTTATACACTTTCCCAGCCAGCATATTACATATCACAGGCATGCAGCAGATGCAGGTTCGATCCCTTTGTCCATGATGTTGCAAAGAGTTCAACATGACTTAGTGACTAAACCAACCGCTACCTTCATCTCACAATTAAGGGATTTGTATGTGTGTGTGTTTTGTTTTAATAAGAAAGCCATAGAAGTGAACTGTGCAAAAAACCCCAAGGGTAGATCAACTGAACACAACTGATCACTTCACAGCCTCTTAAGTGAGACAGAAGGATGAGAGATGAACTGTCTGGGGAAGGTGGTACAAAAGTAGGAGATGGAATGAATGGATACCGTTAATTTGTCCTGCTGCTGCTGCTAAGTCACTTCAGTCGTGTCTGGCTCTGTGCGACCCCATAGATGGCAGCCCACCAGACTCCCCCATCCCTGGGATTCTCCAGGCAAGAACACTGGAGCGGGTTGCCATTTCCTTCTCCAATGTATGAAAGTAAAAAGTGAAAGGGAAGTCACTCAGTCGTGTCCGACTCTTCGAGACTCCATGGACTGCAGCCCACCAGGCTCCTCGGTCCATGGGATTTTCCAGGCAAGAGTACTGGAGTGGGGTGCCATCGCCTTCTCCTAAACATGCAGTAATCCTTCATGGAGCCAGAACTACAACTTAGGTTTCTTAACTCCTAAATCAGTGTTCCTCCCTTCCTGCCTCCTGAGTACAGAGGTTTTGCTTTCTGAGGCAGGGTCAACTGTGTTCTGAATATATTAAGTGGAAAATTCAAGAAATAAGCAATTTATGCCAGTAGTCATGTATGGATGTGAGAGTTGAACTATAAAGAAGGCTGAATGCCAAAGAATTTATGCTTTTGAACTGTGGTATTGGAGAAGACTCTTGAGAGTCCCTTGGATTGCAAGGAGATCCACCCAGTCCATCCTAAAGGAAATCAGTCCTGAAAATTGGAAGGACTGATGCTGAAGCTGAAACTCCAATACTTTGGCCACCTGATGCAAAGAATTGACTCATTGGAAAAGACCTTGATGCTGGGAAAGATTAAAGGCGGGAGGATAAGGGGATGACAGAGAATGAGATGGTTGGATGGCATCACCAACTCGATGGACATGAGTTTGAGTAAGCTCTGGGAGTTGGTATTGGACAGGGAAGCCTGGCATGCTGCAGTCCATGGGGTTGCAAAGAGTCAGACACAACTGAGTGACTGAACCGAACTGAAGTTTTAAATTATACACCATTCTGAGTCCCCCTACCTACATGAATCATCCTTTTGTCCACATATCCACCTAATTAGCCACTCCAGTATTCCTGCCTGGAAAATTCCATGGACGGAGGAGCCTGGTAGGCTGCAGTCCATGGGGTCGCTGAGGGTCAGACATGACTGAGGGACTTCACTTTCACTTTTCACTTTCATGCATTGGAGAAGGAAATGGCAACCCACTCCAGTGTTCTTGCCTGGAGAATCCCAGGGATGGGGGAGCCTGTGGGCTGCCGTCTATGGGGTTGCACTGTGTCAGACACAACTGAAGTGACTTAGCAGCAGCGGCAGGCTTTTAGGGCTTACTTGGTGGCTCAAATGGTAAAGAGTCTACCTGGAGTGTGGGAGATCTGAGTTTGGTCCCTAGGTTGGGAAGATTCCCCTGGAGGAAGGTGTAGAAACCCACTCCAGTATTCTTGCCTGGAGAATTCCCATGGACAGAGGAACCTGATGGATCCCTGACAGAGGAGCCTGGTGCGCCCCAGTCCATGGAGTCACAAAGAGACGGACACTACTGAGCAACTAAGCACAGCACAGTTATCAGGTCAACTGATGAGGCATTGCTTGTTCTCATGTAACCCTGCTTTTGCTTAATAATGACCTCAAAGCACATGAGTAATGATGCTGGCAATTCAGATATTCTCTTACTGTGTCTAATTTAAACTTTACCATAGGCATGTATGTATAGGAAAAGCTTAGGATATGTAGGATTCAGCACTATCTGTGGTTTCAGGTATCCACTTGGGGTCTTGGATGTTTTCCCCTCAGGATTAGGGGGGACTGCAGTCAATGTCCAGGAGGTGAGATATCACTTAGGGAGCCCTCAGATAAAGATGAGAATGACAAGCGAAACAGGGAAGAGAGCAAGAAGATCCAGGGCCTGGCCCTGAGGGCCTGGGGGATTCCAGATGGAATTCAGGGAGAAGAGAGTCCTCTGCCCCTGGGAGCACCCACACATTTTACTCCTGGGTATGTCAGGATGGGGAGAAGAAGGCAGGAGGGAGAAAAGGGGATTTGGGGGAGACTGAGAACCCAACAGTACTAGTAGGGATCGTGGTAGCTCATTGCTAGTAATGAGAAACTTCTTACGCTTCACTAGCCAGGGGCAGTGGGAGCCCACATGGTACACATTGAATGAGATGGCCCAGTTACTAAATCAAAACACACTAGATGTGATGGGGGAGTGGCCACTAGCCCCTACCAGCTTTCTAGCATTCCATCCTGAACCAAACCCAGGTGTCCTCAGGTCAACTTTATCAAATGCATCAGCAAAGACTTTCGACACCATGCTACTCCCCACCCATGTGTCACAAAGTCCAGCAACCTGTGGAGTCAGTCAGTGATAAATGAGAGAATGCATGAAAGGCCTCCTTCACTTCAGGTCCATCCACCATTTGCAGAACCTAAAGGCAGTAGAGGGGCATGACTCAGCAGTTGCTGCAGCCACTGAAGTGCAGGGTAGGCACTCCTACTCTGGCAGAATGAAGCGGCTGCCTCTCAAGCCTTATCAGCGCAGCCTTGTCTCTGAGCAGGGCAGACACTCGGCCCCAACCACCACTGGGTTGGATTGTCCTGAAGGGCTTTCTGAAGCAGAGCACAGGGGGGCTGTCCCCAAGCCTCTCCCAGGACAGAAAGTCTACACTCAATGTGGGGAAAGGGGTCAGCTGAGCCAGATGGAGAGAAAGCTCTGAGGGACTGCAGTGCAGAGAACCGATACAAAAGGCAGGGCTCTCTCCTTCCTCTTGAACTCCTAACCATCCCCCTCCAGGGAATGTGGGCTCACCAAAGGAGAGGGAAGAGCCTCCGTTCTGCGGCTTTTCTGCCTCCAGCCTAGACCAGCCAAGCCACTCTGGTGGATTCATTTAAGTGGTAGAGCCCACATGTTCCAAAATAAATGCACAGTGCTGTGGTCTGCTTTTAACAAAAGTCCTGTGCTATCACACATAGAGTTTGCTATTGACACCAACACCAACTCGCCTTGTATCGTGGCTTGAATGCCAAGGAGCCAAATTGCTCCCTAATTAGATTTAATGGCCAAGTAATTCTAGGTCATGTCTATCCTTTAATGTTTAACTTGGAGGCGTTTTTCTGGCTGCATCTCTATGTGAACTGCTTTTGTGTTTTTGCAATTCCACTTCCAAATCTTGGCAAACGGGCCAAATGTTTTCCAGCTATGAAACCACAAGACCAATTTGTGTGAATCATCCTTGTTTCTGCCTTGCAATTTTGGAGGAGGCTTGGGCAACCATGTTAAAGAGCTGGGTGACACAGCTCTTGCAGCTGACAATGGGAACAACTCTGGGGCTCAACATTGGCCCAGAGAACTTCTTCCCACTTTCTCAGCCATCGCTTTCCTTTCTGTGTGGACCTCTCAGCCATTTGTTGCAGTGTAAATGGACTCACTAGCAACAACAAGGATGAGTGGGGGTTGGGGAGTCTGGGGGTGTTCAGCTGGAAAGATCTGGAATAGAGCAATGCTATCCCAGGTGAAGTGGACAGAACTTGTTTTCTGAGCCCCTCCACCTCTTCTGGGGTCCCCAGTGTCCTGTGCTGAACTTTCCTCTCCCCAGCAGTACCCACCCAGATTTGATCCCAAGGATGACATCTCCATCAAATCCTTTCCTGTCCCTAATCTTCTCTCATCTGAATTCAAATTTACCTCTCCTTTGTCCTAGGACCATAATGTCTTACAGGAGTCCTGGTAAACCAGCCTTTTAAAATTAGTCATGCCAAAGTATGCATGGGTGTCAAAAGATGATGAAATGCAAAGATGAAGCTGAATTCCTTGCTTCTTGTAGCAGAGGAAAGCTAGGCAGGTCTTGAGTGCTGCTGTTACATAGGATTTTGTCAGTGGTGTGCTGGTAAACCAGCTCTCTGAGAGTAGGGAGGAAAAGAGCACTGAATTATAGCACTGGCCAATTTCCAGTGCTATAATATGGAGTCAGCACTCCCATCATGGCCTGACTTCAAGCTGCTAGCAAGTGAACAAATGGCCTATAAAATTTCAGAACCTCTAAGATCTCCTCAGGCTAGTTCTTGCACACCTCTTGGTTGGAAAACATGGAGTTCAGGCATTGGTTGGCTTCCAGGCATGTAAGAGGGTTAACATCATCTGTAGGAACAGTGTTACTTGGTTGAGACTGTTGTTGATTGGTTGGCATGCAGAGGAGCTGGAACTGGAATGAGTCCATCTTTAATAGGTTGACTTGTTAAGCTTTTACTGAAATGAGCTGCCATGGATCCAATGAACAGGTTTGAAGCAGCTGCATATGGGTACATAAAAATCTCTGTTCCTAAGCCTGAAGAACATTTTTATTCTCAGGTGTTGAGCACATTAGATAAAAATTTTGGCAAAGCCTTTATTAGCTGTGACTGGGACAATGGAAATTCAGTTAGAATACTAGCTTTTGGATGGCTAGCGAAGCCAAGTAAAGAAAATCCCCACTAATGTTATAATAGACACATCTTAATGTGTTTCCTGTCTTTTTCTCCTATTTCCAGTTCCATGAGCTTTCATGAATCTGGGACTGACTGGAGGATTCTTGTGTGGCATTTTCAGTTCATTTTGGGGAAACAATCTGAGGTTTCCTACTTGAGATTAAATATGGGTCATTTATCTTCCTCAGACCTCTGCCACAGATAAAGAGGGAACAGAAAAGCCTCATCAGGACACCATGTGTGACTGGTCCCCAGACAAAGTCTGTGTCTGACATCTAGTCAGCATGTCCCCTTTATGTCCCGCCCCCACCTCTNTGTATTGTTACAATTCACCCTATGTAAAAATGACCTTGGATATAGGAAATACCTAGAAGGGCTTGTTACTAACCTGGCTCTCCTTCCCTACACCTTTTCTTCCAAGTCCATTCCTCCCAGGCAGTTCCTCTCATCTGAGTGTGCTCCCCACCAGGTTCTCTCCTCAGCCTTCTCTTCAGCAATACCCCCTAGTGAATTCATTTGTTTCCCAAGTTCCAAGCATCACCTTAAGCTAGTGACTCTCCAATCAATGTCTGTGGCCTGGATCTCTCACCTAGAAACCTCCCCATCTTTCTGCTCCAATGTGCCATTGTTCATTCAAGCTCAACACGCCCTGCCCTACACTCAACAGCTTCCCCTTTCAATCAGGTCCCCTCCCCTCACCTGTGTATGACAGTGTTGTTCTGATTCTTCCAGTCTCCAAATCGTTGCCCTCTGCTTCCTCTCCCAGCAGCTAACTTATTGCCAGAGCCCACTGTGCTCCCTTGACTGTCCCTTGGATCCATCTCTTCTCTTGCATCGTGCTATCCCCACCACCTTGCCCATTGTTATCAGAGCAGCTCCTTACCCAGCTTCAGAGTGGATCTCCCCTCATTCGGGAAAGTGCTTCTCAGCTGGCATAGCTGGCATCCAGGGAGGAGAGTGAGAGACAGCTCTGCTAGGAGGCTGCCTGGGCTTGGACCTTGTGTGGTATATTCAGTGTACACGGTATAGCCAGTGCTACATGGCTTCCAGCATGGGGTGCCAGCTGTGTACCCTACTCCCAAATCCTAAGGTTGGGACAACTCAAAACACATACACACACTTATACACACATGCACACATATACTTTCAGGTGGCCTCTCTTGGAAGGAGGGTGGAGCTTTATTTTTTGGGTGGGGGGCTCCAAAATCACTGCAGATACTGACTGCAGCCATGAAACTAAAAGATGCCTGCTCCTTGGAAGAAAAGTTATGACCAACCTAGATAGCATATTAAAAAGCAGAGACATTACTTTGCCAACAAAGGTCCGTCTAGTCAAGGCTATGTTTTTTCCAGTAGTCATGTATGGATGTGAGAATTGGACTATAAAGAAAGCTGAGCACTGAAGAACTGACGCTTTTGAACTGTGGTGTTGGAGAAGACTCTTGAGTGTCCCTTGGACTGCAAGGGGATCCAACCAGTCCATCCTAAAGGAAATCTGTCCTGAATATTCATTGGAAGAACGGATGTTGAAGCTGAAACTCCAATACTTTGGTCACCTGATATGAAGAACTGACTCACTGGAAAAGACCCTGATGCTGGGAAAGATTGAAGGCAGGAGGAGAAGGGGATGACAGAGGATGAGATGGTTGGATGGCATCACCGACTCAAGGGACATGAGTTTGAGTAAGCTCTGGGAGTAGGTGATGGACAGGGAGGCCTGACATGCTGCAGTCCATGGGGTCACAAAGAGTCGGACATGACTGAGCGACTGAACTGAACTGGTGCCATTACTACCCCAGCTGAGAGTCACTGAGCCTCTTCCCAGTCAAATCCAGCCCACAGAACCTCCTCAGACTCACCTTAAACACAGATCACTCAGAGCTCCCAAAAACTTCTCCCTGCCTGCCTGCCTCCTTCATCACCTTTTCTTTCTCGGGTCAACCATGCCCCCACCCATCCTCAACATCCAACTTCATTTTCACCTCTTCCCTGGTCAGCATAGTCCTTCCATCTTCTTAGCATCTTTCCTAGTGGTTCTGTATTCAGGCTCCTTCTGTTCCTCTTAACCTCCTCCCCCTTACCATTCATATCCTAGTAATCCACCTGGTCTGGTTCGGCCCTTCTGTAACTGTCTTGCCAAGATCCTGAGCCTTCCCAAAACACCTTATAATCAGTTCTGCCTGTCTCTTTTTCACTCTCTTTCAGTTGTCCGTTCATTGCCTTGTCTACTGAATCAGACACTCAGCTTTGAGGACCACAGCCACTCTTGTCTGTAACCCACAGGGCTGCTATAATGAGTAGTAGTGAGCCCCTACATAGCTGCCCTTTTTTTATTTCAAAATTTTGATGAAAACCTGACTGCTTAACTCATGGCCACACCAGCCTGTGATGTGCCCCCTGCAGAAAGATTTTAGCAGCCAGTCAGGACAGGAGCTGGGGAAAGCCAGCCCTTCAACAGTTTTTTTTACTGATGATCCAGCTTTTTACTTGGTCACAGCAAATGACAAGCTGACACTCAAGAGAAATGATGTCTCCGTCACACACTAATTTGTTTGCATGATAGAAGTTGATGATGAAGCTGACCTGCTTGCACTTATTTCTCTCCATAAGCCCCACTAGCCATTTGCTCTCATCGTAAAAATACAGAAGGTGGGAACCAAGCGGCAGAGCCAGTGTCTTTACCTGCTTCCTCCTGGTGGACATCGGTGCTGTCTTTCAAGTCTTCATCCACCCAGGGACGAGCTTCAGCCCTAGGCTCCCCCTTCCTTCTCTCAGTGCTTCCATCAGCATTTTTAAAGATCCACACCATCAAAATGCAAACGATGGCTACCAAGACTGGAGTCAGAAGAAGCATGCTGGTGAGACTGATCCTGAAGGGTGTCCATACTTCCCAGGCTGGGGTTTAAACAAACAGGGACAGGTGTGGGGAATGCTGGGAGATGAGTGAAGAGAGGGAGGGGTTTGCTCGGGGAAGGGACAGTGAACCTGCTGACTCCACGAGGACTTTGCCAAGGAGCAAAGATCGCAGCTGTGTGCGTCAGGGTGTGTTGCGGGTCTGGCAATGCACAGGTGAGTGCACTTTTCTAAACTGTGTGCTCAATCAATATATTCTTAGACAATCATTGCCAGGATTTGAGGATATACTTAAAAGCACTAGATCTTGCCAGCCATGGTGGAAGGTATTTCATCTTTCTCCTGTAGATTTTCTCTGAGAGCAATGTGTCTTCAACTGGCCTGATGCTAGGAGTCGCTTAGTGTTGGCCCCTTTGAACCAACCTCCATGCCCGTTTTGAGCAGTTCCCAAATCTGGGATGTTTTCCTGCGGTTTTAGAGACTGGGCAAAGGATTGGCTATCAGGCCTCTCATGCACATTTTGCCTTATATATATCTATATTATTTGAATTCTTTTCAACCAGCATGTACTATTTTTTACTATTTCTACTTTTTTATTGTGATAAGATATAATAATATAATATTTACTATCCTAGCTCTTTTTACGGCTCCAGCTCAATGACATTAAATACATTCACAGTGTTGTAAACCCACCACTCTTCCAAAAACTGCTTCATCACCCCAAACAGGAACCCTCTAACCGTGAAGCAGTAATTTTCCACTTTCTCTGCCCACAGGCCCTAGTAACCTCAAACCCACTTCCTACATTATGATTCTGACTGTCCTAGAAACCCTCTGTAAGTGGATTCATACAGTATTTGCCTTTTTGTGAATGGCTTGTTTCATTTAGCCGAAAGTCTTCAGGGTTCATCCATGTTTTAATACAGATCAGAACGTCGTTCTTTTTCATAGATCAGTTGCTCAGACCCCATGAATTGCTAGCAGGTACTATCTATTTTTATGGGGGCTTCCCTAATGGCTCAGCAGGTAACAAATCTGCTTGCAGTGCAGCAGATGCAGGTTTGATTCCTGGATCAGGAAGATCTTCTGGAGAAGGAAATGGTAATCCATGCCATCATCCTTGCCTGAAAAATCCCATGGACAGCAGAGCCTGGAGGGCTACAGTCTATGGAGTCACAAAGAGTCAGAGATAACTGAGCACTCGGCACAGCATATGCATTTTTATACTTAAAAACAGACACTAAATAAACGTTATATTTACAAAAAGACCATTACAATACAGTGCAGTAAGTGCTATAATAGACAAGTATGCCTGGTCCCTTATTCCATCTGAGACAGGACAAGACCCCACGGAGGACATAGCTTCTACTGTCTCAACAAACTCATAGTGACCTGGGACAGTGCAATTGAGGGAGCTTGCGCCAGAATCTAATCTACTTCCTTGAGAAACTCTTGCTACAAAAAAAAAAAAAAAAAAAATCAGCTGACCTAGACAGTGTGTAGTGTAGTGACATGGTTACTTTGCCTGAATTTCCATTCTACTGTGTGCTCATGTCTCATTTCGTGACTGGTGACCAAGAGTGGATGGATTGGTCAGTCTGCAGACCACACTGCAAACATCTTTACTCTAGAGGACATATTTTCCCAACACACACATATGAGTCTTTACTTCCATTGCTGGTGGTGAAACTAATTATCCCCATCCTTGAATCCTTCTGCTTTAGTAACATTCTGCAAGTGTATTTGCAGGGTAAGTGAAAAGACGTGAAAGAGAACTTTCCAGGAAAGAGACTTCCCGGGACTGAGTGAGGCAACACCGTTTCTAATGATTCACACAAACAACCTGTCATCAAGCATTTCTATCAAGTACTTATTTAACAAGTGTTATATCAAGTATTCATACTAAAGGCTTAAAATAGGACGTGCTCAGGACTTCCCTGGTGATACACTGGTTACAGCTCTGCTCTCCCACTACCAGGGACATGTTCAACCCTGGTTGGGAAACTAAGATCCCACATGCCATGTGTCGTGGCCAAAACAGAAACAGACTCACAGATTCAGAGAATGAACTTGTGGGTGCCAGGAGGAAGGATGGAGAGAAGGAATAGTTAGGAAGCTTGGGATGGACATGTTCACACTGACTCCCTTTGGTGCCCACCTGAAATTGTTATAACACTGTTAATCAGCTATGAGTGAGTGAGTGAAGTCACTCAGTCGTGTCCAACTCTTTGTGACCCCATGAACTATAGCCTACCAGGCTTCTCCATTCATGGGATTTTCCAGGCAAGGGTGCTGGAGTGGGTTGCTATTTCCTTCTCCGGGGGATCTTCCCAACCCAGGAATCGAACCTGGGTTTCCTGAATTGCAGGCAGACGCTTTACCCTCTGAGCCACACTCCAACACAAAATAAAAAGTTGTTTGTTTGTTTTTAAGAAGAACCTTATGGCTAAAAAAACAAAAACAATAGGGTGTGCCTATGTCTGCACGAAAATCTTATCTCAGTTCAAGTGTGAAGTTAGAGGGAAAAATTCAGAATGCTTTTAAACCTAACTGACCACACCTATACACAGTCCATACTAACAAATAACTTTAACACCATCAAAGGATATTTAGTTTATATAGATCTAATGACCAGAGGGGAGAAGGCAATGGCACTCGGTGTCTGACTCTTTGTGACCCCGTGGACTGTCGCCCGCCAGGCTCCTCTGTCCATGGGGATTCTCCAGGCAGGAAGACTGGAGTGGGTTGCCATGCCCTCTTCCAGGGGATCTTGCCAACCCCAAATGGAATCCAGCTCTCCCACATTGCAGGCGGATTCTTTATCATCTGAGCCACCAGGGAAGCCCTTAATGCTGTATATATTGTACCAAAAATATTTTAATTAAAAAAAAAGATCTCTGCCCTGAAGGAAAAATGAAAAGCTTATACAACAGTGCCTAAAGCACCATGAATGAGTGGAAACAGGTCCTTAAAGTGTAGTCCTGGATCCCCGTCATCCACACCCCCAGAGGATTTGTTAGACATAAAAGCTCTCGGGCCCGACTCCAGATCCACTGAACCAGAAACTCTGGGGGTGGGTCCAGCGCTCGGTTTCAAGAAGCACCCCAGGTGGCGCCAACCCCTGCTGAGGTCTGAGAACCACTGGACTTGAGAAAGGCTCGCTCCTCATATTCCCTCGTTGCTGTTGTTTAGTCGCTCAGTCGTGTCTGACTCTTGTGACCCCACGAACTGTAGCCCTTCATGGTCCTGTGTCCGTGGAATTCTCCAGGCAAGAATACTAGAGTGGGTTGCCATTTCCTTCTCCAGGGCATCTTCCAGACCCAGGGATCGAACACGTATCTCCTGTTTGGTTTGCTTGGCAGACCTATTCTTTACCACTGAGCCACCATCAGTTCAGTTCAATTCAGTCACTCAGTCATGTTCAACTCTTTGGATCCCATGGACTGGAGCACACCAGGCTTCCCTGTCCATCACCAACTCCCAGAGCATACTCAAACTCATGTTCATTGAGTTGGTGATACATCCAGCCATCTCATTCTCTGTCATCCCCTTTTCCTCCTGCCTTCAATCTTTCACAGTATCAGGGTCTTTTCCAATGAGTCAGCTCTTCCCATCAGATGGCCAAAGTGTTGGACTTTCAGCTTCAGCATCAGTCCTTCCAATGAATATTCAGGACTGATTTCCTTTAATATTGACTGGTTGGATCCCCTTGCAGTCCAAGGGACTCTGAAGAGTCTTCTCCAACACCACAATTCAAAAGCATCAATTCTTTGGCCCTCAGCTTCCTTTATAGTCCAACTCTCACATCCATACATGACTACTGGATAAATAACTTTCACTAGACGGACCTTCGTTGGCAAAGTAATGGCTCTGCTATGGGAAGCCATAGCCCAGGGAACTATACTCAATATTCTGTAATATTGTATATGGAATAAGAATCTTAAAAAGATATGTGTGTGTGTCACACACACATATATGAATCACTTTGCTGTACACTTGAAGGTAACACAACATTGTAAATCAACTATAATCTAAAAAGAACCATTGCAGCTATTCAGAGGAGAGCTAACCAAGGACTCGACTCTTGGGGAGGAAAACAGGGGGAGTAGGAGGAGGAAATGGTGGCATAAAGTTTGGAGGTGGTAGAAGTGACCAGGTCCAGATGTGGGGGTATTACAGAGTGGGAATCAGAAATGACATCCCTCCTTCTCCCAGTATATTCCAGTCTGTACTTGGTCTCCTTCTCTTGGGAAAAGACTTTGGGATTTCATGCACTTCATGTTATTTAACCCAATGAGCATGTAAGTGGAGAGACTTCGATAAAGAGCTCTCAGGGAAAAAGCTGAAATGACAACACAGCACTCACAAAGCTGGGGATTGTTCCAGAACGTGATTCATCAAGTGAGACTGGCTCTGCCTCTATCAAAACATGACTTTTGAGACTGGTGGATTTCCTGAGTGCTTCTTTTCTCACTCAAGCAATAGCCAAGCAGTACTGCCGGGTTATGGGTTGGGGCCCACAGATGACAGATGACAGCAATTCCTCAACCTCTGTATTATATTATCTTTTGAAAACAATGCCTTTTTATGAAAGAGCTTAGCCACAAGTGATGTGGCATCCATTCTAGACAAGAAGATGAAAACCCTGTGGTGATATTAGTCAGAAACAGTTTTTAGTAGAAAAATGTTATGTTCCAGAACAACATTCCTTAGCATTTAGTGATACTGTATTTGCTTCCAGTAGAGATTCATTATTGCTTTTCTACACAATAAAAAAATTATCATCTGATGATGGAATTATCATCACCATCTTATTTCTCCTCTAAGAAGAAATTACGAGGCAGAATGTTAACAAAGCAAGGTGGCTTGTAGGAGAGGCATTGACTGCTTGGCATTTAAGAGAATGTCTGGTGTGCTCCTCTCCTAGTGATGTGGTAGTCACTCAGTCACATCCAACTCTTTGTAACTCCACTGACTGTAGCCCACCAGGCTCCTATGTCTATGGAATTCTCAAGGCAAGAATGCTGGACTGGGTTGCCATTCCCTTCTCGAGGGGATCTTCCTGATCCAAGGATTGAATCTGGGTCTCCTACACTGCAGGCAGATTTTTTTACTGTCTGAGCCACCAGGGCAGCTCTAAGGCAGCTGTAACAAAGCCCTGCAAAGTGGGTGACTTGTCTCTCAGTTCTGGAAGTCAGAAGTCTGAAATCAAGGGGTCAGCAGGGTGGGGTTCCTATGGGAGGCTCCAGGGGAAAATCTGATCAGGGCTTTCTTTTTATTTCTGGTGGAGGCCAGCAAGCCTTGATGCTTCTCGGCTGGTAGAAACATCACTTTAGTCCTGCCTGGGGAGTCACATGGCATTCTCCCAGTGTATCTTCACTTCCCCTTCCCCTTGTAAATCTGTGTCTGTATGTTTCTCCTTTTCTTACCAGGATACCAGTCATTTTACACCCTATGACTTCATCCTACCTTGACTACACCTGCAAAGACAGTGTGTCCTGGGGGACATCGGCATATCCCTTTAGGGCACCACTCAACCCATAATACCTGGTAAAATAGAAACGAAGATACTTCCTCCTCTTCTGGTGAGGGTAAGTTCATTGTGAAACATTAGTCAAATCATGGTGAGTCTCCAAGTTTTTAGCCTATCTGATTGTAAAGTGGGCAGAGCAGGAGAAATTGCACTCATTTCTCTCTAAGGCAACCACCCCGTCCATAATCAATGACTCATCTGGCCAGGTGGGAGGCTGAGATTGCTCAACACAAATGGTGGAAGACTAGAAACCTCTTTTTTTCATATGTCTAGACTCTGGAAAGTCTAAAGGTCCAAAGGTTATATCTTTTAATTTTCCTTATATTTAGGTTTTTGATTAGATATTAATGTTGATTACTTTAGCTAGCAACAGCCGGTCAAGTTTTTCTCCCATTACATCACTCTGACTTCCACTTCTACCCTTCTCTGTCCACTGGGAGAACCAGGGAGAGAGAGGACCGGAGCTCTTCTTCTGATTCCATGGGCTCCATCCTATAATCCAGGATGATCTCCCTATTCTATCATTTCCTTGAAATATTAGCATAAAAGAATATTTCTTCAGACCAAGAAAGGCATTCAGTGCTTTTCTGCAACACAATGACTTAAAATTTTTTTAATATTGCAAGCTAGGCATCACTGTTTCTCTATTTCTTAATAGATGAAGTGAGTTACTATACTCTTGTTTTATGAATGATTCATCTAAACTAAGCCTAAAGCCAATTGCATAATATTCTAATTGCAAAATATACTTTTTTTAAATGGTGGTAAAATATGCAAAACATAAACTTTCCCATTTTAGCCATTTTTAAGTGAACAGTTCGAAGGTGTGAAGGACATTCATGCTGTTGTGCGACCATTCCCACCTCCCATCTGCAGAATGGTTTTTTATCATCCCAGTCCGGAAGTCTGTTAAACATCAAACATTTAAAATATCCATTAAAACATTAATTCCCTCTTCCCTCCTGCCCTAGTCCCTGGTAACCAACATACTGTTTTCTATCTCTACAGAGTTGACTACTCTGAGTTCTTCACATAACTGGAATTATATTTGACCTTTCATGTCTGGCTTATTTCACAGCTCAACATTGTGGCTAATGTCAGAATTCCTTTGCTTTTTAAAGCCAGATGATATTTCATGGAGTATAATACACTGCATTTATTTAGTTACCTGTTGATGGATCTTTGGGTTGCTTCTACCTTTGGGGTATTGTGAATAAATACCTTGCTATTCTTTTTAACCCTATTAATGCACAGTTCAGTTTGAGAAATTGACTATAAAATTGGTTGCCCAGAACACATCAGGCTGATTCTTAAAGAAACACTATATGATACAAATTTCTGGAATTTTTTCCCTCCTAGTTAGCAACGCGTGTGTGTGCTCAGTCCTGTCCAACTTTTTGCAGCTCCATGGACTGTACTCTACCAGGCTCCTCTGCTCATGGAATTTTCCAGGCAAAAATATTGAAGTGGGGTGCCATTTCCTATTCCAGGGGATCTTTCTGACCCAGGGATAGAACCCTCATCTCTTGTGTCTCCTGCATTGGCAGGCAGATTCTTTACCACTAGCACCACCATAACAGTTACCCTTAAATTCTTGTATTTCAATTTTTAAATGCTTCTCTAAAAAAGTTTGTTTATTAAATAAGTAGTGGCACAGATTCTTTAGAGAAAAAAGAACACAACACACACTAGCAAATGTACGTAAGGAAAATTAGAACTAAGTTTGTATCTCAACTAATTACAAAGGGACATTTTAAATTACAACAAACTTCATATGATTCGGTGTGGCTACATTTTAAAGCTCAATAAAATCAGGGGAAAAACAAGCAACATTCTCAAATTGATTTTAAAATATCAGTCACTATGATAAAAAATTAAAAACATTGTCAAAGAATGTTATGTTCAAAAAAAGATGTGTCCTACCTCAGATGGTGACTTTTTCAAACACTCAAAGAACAATATTACCCAGGCTAAATAAAAAAACCTCAGAGTATATGTAAATCTTCCCAATTTATTGAGCAAAAATAGGAATAATTATACTAACAAAGCTCAACAAAGATAGCAGACCAAAAACAAAACAAAAACAATCACACTTATAAATCCCACTTGTAAATTTTACAGAATTAGCAATCGAAATTAATCAATATATTTTAACATACCTTCACTAAATATATTCAAATAAGATTTATCCAAGCAGTACAGAATAATTAAATATGAGGAAATCTAAATATATCATATTACAAAAATTGGTTAAATTTTAAAATTATGCAATAATCTTCAAAAATTTCCAAAAGCTATCTGATATTTTTTAAATACCCAGTCTGACTTTTAGAATTTCTTTAGAAGCCCTAAAATAATTTTTAACATGATTTTTAAAATTCACCTTAAACTGAATCAACAATATTCTTAATGATAAACACTAGAGGCAATATCATTAAAATCAGAAATCAAAATTTAAAAAGGAAGGAAAGACAGAGTGAGAGAGGGAAAGCTAGAAAAACGAGAGCTTACTCTTGAGCATTCTTATTCTGGAAACTCTGGTCAAGATATTAAGAATGAAACTGTTAACAGACCTTCTAGATCGTCACAACATGGGTGCCACATTCTTCAGCTGCATTTTACCAATAATAAAACTGATATTTTTGTTTCCATTTATCTATCTCCTGAGTCCATCTCTGAACTCCAAATAACAGAGAGAGTGCTGATTAATTCATTACACTCAAACCCCAACCTTAGGCTTTTTTTTTTTTCCTTCCAATTTTCAGTTCAGTTCAGTCGCTCAGTCATATCTCGCTCTTTTCGACCCAGTGGACTGCAGCACACCAGGCTTCCCTGTCCACCACCAACTCTCGGAACTTCCTCAAACTCATGTCCATCGAGCCAGTGATGCCATCCGACCATCTCATCCTTTGTCATCCCCTTATCCTCCGGCCTTCAATCTTTCCCAACACCAGGGTCTTTTCAGTGAATCAATTCTTCTCATCAGCTGGCCAAAGTATTGGAGCTTCAGCTTCAGCATCAGTCCTTCCAAAGAATATTCAGGATTGTATCTTTTTTTTAGGTTCCACGTATAAGTGATATCATTTGATACCTGTGTAGAGACAGGGAACTCTTATCCAATACTCTGTAATTACCTATATAGGACAAAAAAAATCTGAAAAAGAATCTTTATATGTATATACATAACTGAATCACTTTGCCGTGCATTTGAAACTAAAATAATATTATAAATCAACTATAATCCAAGATAAAATAAAAATCAAATTTAAGAAAAAAAAAAAAAAAAAAGCCTTTATGAGGTGGGGGGAATGCAAACCTGACCACAAGGTGGCAGGCGTGCGCTTAGAGTCTCGCCGTCAACAGAACAATGCCTCGGTTTGGCCCGGCCAGGCCCCCAGGGCGGACTGCTGAAAACGCAGGAGCACGTCCTCTCCTGGGCAGGCCATGGTCTCTGGGAAATGGAGAAACAACGGTATCAGAACCTGAAAGGAAGAGAGCGGTGCTGGGGGTCATATTCGGGGTGAACTGGAGAACACAAGCGAGCCTTCCGCAGGGCTGAGCGCATCATTTCACGTCTGTTTCCCAGGACACAGATTCCATCGTATCCTCTTCAGTCTGAACGTTTTCTGGACACTTGGCAGAGAAATCGTGGATTCCGTATCCTCTCTTCTTTTGAGTTAAATTGTGTTCCCCCAAAAGGTATGCTTAAGTCCTAACCCCAGTGCCTCGGGAGGGGACTTTATTTTGAAATAGAGTCACTGCACATGTAACGAAGAAAAGTAAGATGAAGTCGTACTGGAGGAGTGAAAAGTGAAAGTCGCTCAGTTGAGTCCAAATCTTTGCAACCCCATGGTCTATACAGTGTGTCTCAGGCCAGAATACTGGAGTGGGTAGCCATTCCCTTCTCCGGGGGTTCTTCCCAAGCCAGGGATCGAACCCAGGTGTCCCGCATTGTAGGCAGATTCTTTACAGTCTGAACCACTAGGGAAGGGTTGGCTCCAAATCCAACATGGCTGTTGTCCTTATTAAAGGAAGGGAGACTTAGACGCACAGGGAGATAATGGAGGCAGAGATTAAAGTGCTGTGTCTGCAAGTTAAGCAACACCATAGGTTGCTGGCAAACACCAGAAACCAGACGAGATAGGAGGGAATTTCCCCTTCAGATTGCAGAGGAAGTATGACTCTGGCCACCCCTTGATTTCAGACTTCTTGCCTTCTCACTCCAGACTAGAAATCTGTGGTTTTAAGCCACCCAACTTGTGGTACTTTGTTACAACAGCCCTAGGAAAGTAGGAGGCTGGTCTTCCCTGGTGACTCAGTGCTAAAGAATCCACCTGCCAATCAGGAGATGCGGGTTTGATCCCTGGTGGAGAAGATCCCCTGGAGACGGAAATGGCAACCCACCCCGTTATTCTTGCCTGGGAAATCCCATGGACAGCGGAGCCTGGAGAGCTACAGTCCGTGGGGTTGCAGAGTCTAACACAACCACCACCACCTAGAAAACCACTTAAAAGACACTCTTCTAAGAAAAACATGTTCTAATCCCAATCTTTATCTTCTTTGTAGCCTGGATACTTTATTTGCTGTACCGTTTATGTCATTCTACACGCAAGAGTCTGACCAGGAAGGAAGAGGTTAAACGCTTGGATCCAATTTCAGAGAAAACTCCGGAAGGAAGGCTCGTGGGTTTGCATTCCCAGCATCAGACCAAGCTTCCCCATCATTTCAAGGTTCACTTGGCAGTAATGATTTCTTCCCTCCTCCCGTGTTGCATGCCAGGGAGGCTACCCACCCCCATCTGCCTGTTGGCAAAAAAGATCTCAGCAGAGAAGGCCCTCAGTGGACACTATTTGTGTTTTCACCTCACACCCTCAATCTGGGTGGGAAGAAGGGCAGGAGAGAGGGCTTGTCTCTTTTCTGGAGAGTGCGTCAGTGTGAATGACAGCAGAATGAGAGCCAGAAACCATAACCCTCAATCCCAGTGAAATAAAATTAAATCAGAGGTTAAAGTGTTTCCACAAGAATGATAGAATTGAACTGTCGTTTAACTAAGATGCTTCCGGCTCATCCCGCCATCTGTTTAATAGATCATCGACATCAATTACCACTGCTTTGCAGTGAAACAAGGAATAACAGAGCGATGCTAAAAGCAGGATGGCCCCAGGAGAGGAGGCGAGCATTGCTGAGCAGAAGTGTGGTACCAGACGCTCCCCGGGGGATGGTGGTGGCTGCCTCGCCCAAACAAATCCATTTCCTCTCTAGGACTTGAGGTGGAGCTTGTATGATGATAACTTCTTTGTTGGTTTCTTCTTTGGGGTTGGGGGCAGTGTGTGTGGAGGTGTTACCATAGTTACCAAAGAAATCAAGACACTATTCAGAAAACTGAATCTCCTGACAGGAAGAAGGTGAGTTTTCAGGTCAAAAACACCAGCAGGAATGTTACTGAAGGAAATGTGGAGATGACTACAAGGAGTAATGCAAAATCCAAAGTAAGCACAACACCCAGAATTCAGACTCTGTTATGCCCTCTTACTGCTCACACTCTAAAATGACAGTCTTCCTAAGACACAATCACAGGTTAAGTTAGTAATTGTGGTTCTACAGGATATCACAGAGTTCCCTACCTTACTGTAGTTAGACAGGCAGTTTGCCAGCAGCTCCCGGCAAAGCCAGAGCTTAACTTTGGATTTAGGCAGCACAAATTGCTTAAGGAAGTTTGGAGCTACTGAGGGATTTTGCTGATTCCCCAGTAATTTTTCAGCCTCTCTGTACTTAGAGGAAAGAATTGAAGTCTCACTGGAAAGTATTATCCTGTGCCCGTCGTTTGCACATCTGAGAATGACTTCATGGAGGTCAATAGGAGGGAAAAGGTGGATGGCCCCACTTGCCGCCAGACAACATCAAAGAATCTCAGAGATCACCAGCTGACCCCAGCCTCTTGCTTTCCCGTTGACAAGTGGCTCACAAGGGTTGCACCAACTAGATACCTGCAGATCTAAAACATTAATCAGATGTCTTGAATATTCTCCCCACCTAGCCTGGAGTTCTATTCCTGTTCAACCACTGACAGAGTGTTTGACCTTAGACAAGTCACTCAATCTTCTTTATCTTATCTATAAAATGAGGACCACAAACCCTTTTCTTTCTGCCTCACAGGTGGTTGTGAAACTCAAGTGAAATGTGTAAAGAAAGTGCTTGTAATTGGCAGACATATTTACAAAGGGAAGATAATATAGGACTTCCCCTCTATGGGCGGGACTTCCGTCTGCTGACATGAATGACAGGAGGACAGGTCCCCAAGTCTCTGTCAGGAAGATGCCAACAAAAATACATCACGCGCTTGGGACTTGAAAATTTTTACTTAATGTGCAGATTTTGACACGGGTTAGGAGTATCAGACTGCTGGGATAGCAGACACGCCAGAATAAGTTCCAGCAGATTAAAAAGAAATATGGCGCCACTTCCTCTTTCCCACTTCCTTCAGGCTCTGAGGGCTCTTCCTGTCAGCCACGGCCGCTCACCAGCACCTACCGAAGAATAAAAGAGAAAGTGCCAGGAGCACATAGGGGCATCTCCTGCTTCATTGTTCCCATTGCTTACCCTTTAGCCAGGCTTGCATCTTAATGTAAAATGGAATCGCAAGGACAGTTCTTGTAAGTTACTAACCACCTGCCTTCTAATAAGATCTTCCCTCACAGCTCAGTTAGTAAAAAAATCTACCTGCAATGCAGGAGACCCTGGTTCGGTTCCTGGGTCAGGAAGATCCACTGGAGAAGGGATAGGATACCCACTCCAGTATTCTTGGGCTTCCCTTGTGGCTCAGCTGGTAAAGAATCTGTCTGCAGTGTGAGAGACCTGGGTTGAATCCCTGGGTCAGAAAGATCCCCTGGAGAAAGGAATGGCTACCCACTCCCATATTATGGCCTGGAGAATTCCATGGACTGTATAGTCCATGTGGTCACAAGGAGTCAGACATGACTGAGCGACTTTCACTAAATAAATAAAAATAAGCCAAGAGGAGATACTCCACATTCAAGGTCAGGAGGGACAACCTCGTCCAAGCAGTGCTTTGCTGGAACAGCCATGAAGAGATGCCCCATGAACAAGGTAAGGGAAACCCAAGTAAGACAGTAGGTGTTGCAAGAGGGCATCAGAGGGCAGACACATTGAAACCATAATCACAGAAAACTAGCAAAACTGATCATACAGACCACAGCTTTGTCTAATTCAATGAAACTAAGCCATGCCTGTGGGGGCCACTGAAGACAGACGGGTCACGGTGGAGAGGTCTGACAGAATGTGGTCCACTGGAGAAGGAAATGGCAAACTATTTCAATATTCTTGCCTTAAGAACCCCATGAAAAGTATGAAAAAGCAAAATGATAGGATACTGAAAGAAGAACTCCCCAGGTCAGTAGGTGCCCAATATGCTGCTGGAGATCAGTGGAGAAATAACTCTAGAAAGAATGAAGGGATGGAGCCAAAGCAAAAACAATACCCAGTTGTGGATGTGACTGGTGATAGAAGCNGTTTGTAGTGATGCTTTCTAAGGCCCATTTGACTTCACATTTCAGGATGTCTGGCTCTAGGTGAGTGATCATACCATCATGATTATGAAGGGATGGAGCCAAAGCAAAAGCAATACCCAGATGTGGATGTGACTGGTGATAGAAGCAAGGTCCGATGCTGTAAAGAGCAATATTGCATAGGAACCTGGAATGTTAGGTTCATGAATCAAGGCAAATTGGAAATGGTCAAACAGGAGATGGCAAGAGTGAACATCGACATTCTAGGAATCAGTGAACTAAAATGGACTGGAATGGGTGAATTTAACTCAGATGACCATTATGTCTACTACTGTGGGCAGGAATCCCTTAGAAGAAATGGAGTAGCCATCATGGTCAACAAAAGAGTCCGAAATGCAGTACTTGGATGCAATCTTAGAAATGACAGAAAGATCTCTGTTCGTTTCCGAGGCAAACCATTCAATATCACAGTAATCCAAGTCTATGCCCCAACCAGTGCTGATGAAGCTGAAGTTCTTTCCATTACAGGGGACTGGAATGCAAAAGCAGGAAGTAGGAAGCTCCTCTTTATCCAATTTTAAAACAAAACCTAGGCTTTAAACCTCCTCCTAGGTTTTATGCATGTCCGGCCCCAGCCTTTTCTCCCTTAAGAGCTTCCGTGACACTCCATCCAAGAAGCTCTTGCACATGGAAAAGTTGAATAAATGGACGAATTCATTCCTTCAGAGTATGTTTATTGGGCTCCTGAGGGATGTTAAAGAAGACTGTTCCAGGACTTAGGGGTCCTGCCAGGAGCCAAGGAGACATGTGTCAAGTGGGAGTGGTAGGGCTTCTCAGTGCAAACATGAAATCTGGAGCTGAGAGGGGAAATAAGGAGTCCTCTGCCCAGAAGCAGGAATAAAGTTGGCCTGGTATCTTCTGGGATGGATGTGGTGATGTGGAGAGTGGGAGTCCGCCTTCAGGAATCAAGTGAGCAGAAGAATCTGACATCCTAGAGGACAGAACTTGCACGTCAGGAAGTGACAGAAGAGGCAGCAGCGTAGCTACCCACCCCCAGGAACCACACAGCTAAGGTGCAGTCTCAGAACAAGTACCCCCACCCACACACACTCCGAGAGATCCCGCCACGTGGATGCAGTCCCCACAGGGGGCCGTCCTCCTCAAGCACGGTCCCCAGAGAAGTCGCGCTCTCCCACCGCTTCCCCACGACGCCCTCTAGGGCGCGCCCGGACGCCGCCCTGCGGGAAAACTCCACTTGGGCTCTGAGATCCGCCCCGCTCCGCATCCCGGGGTGAGTGCATCCTCAAGACCACCACTCCGTAATTTGGAATCTGATGCTCCAGATGAGCCTGCCTGGCCCTGCGGCTTCGCGACCCCTACGCCTTGGGTGGTCCGCAGGAGACTGCCCCCCCTCCTCCTGCAGTCTCTTTCTGCCGGAGGCGCTGGAGCCGGAGAGGCAGCTAGTCTCGCCCAGCTCCGCGCTTCCCGGGCAAGCTCCCGCCGCCTCGTCCCTCCACCCGGGGATTCTCTCCTTCCCCTTCTCTGCTCTTCGGGGAAAGGCCTGGCCAGCACGGGCCTGCCGGAGGTAGTCTGTTTCTGGTACTGGCCACACGGAGGGCTTTCCAGGTAGTTCAGTGGTCAAGAATCCAGACGGCTTCCCAAGGGACTCCGCGGTAAAGGATCCGCCGGCCAATGCAGGAGATGCAGGTGACGCGGGTTCGATCCCTGGGCTGTCAAGATGCCCTGAAGGAGGAAATGGCAACCCACTCCAGTATTCTTGCCTGGGAAATCCTATGGACAGGAGAGCCTGGAAATCTACAGACATGGGACCTAAGAATCAGACACGACTGAGCAAGCACCTGCCGCACAAGTCTTTGATCTGTCTTTTACCAAATTGGACCCACATTGTGTACTTTGTAACTTGCTTTTCATTCATTCATTTATTCATTCAGTGAATGCTTGGAGCAGCTATGTCAGGAGCCAGGCTGGCTACAATGGGTAAAATGGTTAAACAGATCATTTTTGTCATCTTGGGATTTTACCTTTAACGATGTGGCCAGTGCTCACTCAGTCATGTCCTACTTTTTTTGCGATCCCATGGACTGTAACCGGCTAGGCTCCTCTGTCCATGGGATTTTTCAGGCAAGAATACTGGAGTGGGTTGCCATGCCCTCCTCCAAGGGATCTTCCCCACCCAGGGATGGAACCTGCCTCACCCGTGTCTCCTGGATTAGGAGGAGGACTCTTTACCACAAGCACCTCCTGGCAAGCCCAAAGAGACATTTATTAAACAGATAATCGCATAAATAACCAGCTTCCCAGGTGGCACTAGTGGTAAAGAATTTGCCTGCCCTTGCAAGAGACTCGGTGGGAATCGTGGGTGGGGAAGATCCCCTGAGGAGGAAATGGCAGCCCTCTCCAGGATTCCTGCCTGGGAAATTCCATGGACAGAGGAGCCTGGCGGGTTACAGTCCACGGAGTAGCAAGGAGTTGGACACGACTGAGCTCGCACACATAAACAACATTTAATAACATTCATGTAAGAGCTCCAGAGAAGAAGTGAAGGATTTCATTAGAAGAGAGAATCAGATGATTAAAAACTATAAATGTTACAATAAGCATCCTCATGCATATATCCTTGCATACCTATTTATTTTCTTAGAATAACTTCCTAAAATTGCTTCATCAAACTGCTGAATTGCCCTCTAGGAAGGATGTATCAATTTTCACTCCCATTAGTGTCTATTTCCTAAGCTCTTACCAACTCTGGGCATTGAATTTAACACACAGAAAAGTTGTATGATTGTTATTTTAATTTGCACTGCTTTGGTTATTTACAGCATTGAGCAATTATTTTTCTTCTTTAGGAACTGCTCTTTATTTTCACCCATTTTCTATTCTTTAGATTCATTATTCTTTTCTTATTGATTTATAACAGTTTTTGTGTAGTACTAAAATAATAAACACAGCAAGGCAGTGTGCTAAGTGCTGTACATGCATTATCTTGTTTTATCTTCTCAACAACTCTGTGAAGTACTATTATTATACTCATCTCCAGAGAGAAACCTGGCATGCGTGCTCAGTTGTGTCTGACTCTGAAACCCACGGACTGTGGCCCACCAGGCTTCTCTGTCCATGGGACTTTTCAGGCAAGAATACTGGAATGGGTCATTATTTCTTCTTCCAGGGGAACTCCTTGACCCTGGGATCGAACCCAAATCTCCTGCATCGTTAGGCAGACTCTTTACCACTGAGCCATCTGGGAAACTCAAGAAAAGACTAATTAACTTGCCCAGGGTAGGTAGTAAGTAGTGAAGTTAGGATTTGGATGATGGTCTGCCAGCTCCAAAGCCTGTTGACATGGTAACTAAGGCACTGTGTCCTGAATATTAACCTCTTTGTTGTGTCAGGTGTTATAAAGATGTCTACTCAGCCTGTACTTTGCCATTTAATTTCATATAGGTTCTTTTCTAATATACAAACTTTAAAATTTTTATGAATTAAGTACTTCCCTGGTGGTCCAAACCTTCTCAGGTGGCGCATTGGGTAAAGAACCTGCCAGCAATGCATGAGACTCAGGAGATGTGGGTTCAATCCCTGGGTGGGGAAGATCTCCTGGAAAAAGAAAAGGCAACCCACTGCAATATTCTTGCCTGGAAAATTCTATGGACAGGGGAGCCTAGTGGGCTACAGTATTTAGCATCACAAAGAGTCAGATACGACTGAGCAACTAAGCACACACACACTGGTGGTCCAGTGGCTGAGACTCCATGCTCCTGGTGCAGGAGCCCGGGTTTGGTCCCTGGTCAGGGAACTAGCTCCCACAAGCTGTAACTAAAGTTTCGCATGATGCAACTAAAGATCCTATGTGCTGCCATTAAGACCCCATATAGCCACATAAATATGTATTTTATTTAAAATTTTTAATTAACAATACATTGTAAAAAAAAATACATTGTCTACCTATCTTTAAAAGTTTTTTAAGTGACACGATTGTTTTCTCATGATGCACATCCATCATTATCCAAGTTGATTCTGGCAATTTTTTATGTTATTCTCCTCTCCTTTTATGGAGGAGAGAATTCTTGGAGGAATTTATTCCATTTCTACTGATGTTGCCTGTTCCTTTTGTATTTATTTCTGAATTTATTAGATAGAAAGTTGTGGACAGATTTAAATGAGACAAAGTTCCCAAATTTCAGTAACTTCTGTAAAACGCTAAAACTTTATGCCGTTAATATGGTGTTCCCTCCCTCCCCTTGTCCCTCCTCCCTACCTAACTTTTTTCATTTTCCCAAAGTGCTTATCACTTTTTAACATATGGCCCTGTTTACTGATTTATTATTTAAACTTCTTTTTTATTTATGCTGCCTCTCCCTGCTAGGATGAAACCTGGATCCTTTTTTGTTCACTAATATATCCTAAGAGCCCAAAACTATTCTCAGCACATAGTAGTCATTCAACAAATAGCTGTTAAATAAATGAACTGTGGCCCATAAACTGTACTTTGCAATTAAAAAACAAGGAAAATCAGATATCTGAAGGTTTTTCCAATAAAGGAAGAAAATTAAAAATGGATTAAATCACTTGTTTTTAAAGTGATCCGTTTAGAGCATAAATATCCTGATTCTGACCTTCAAAACCACCAACAATGAAAATTCTATGTGCTTGAAAGGAAATATTGAATTCCTAATTAATGAAGGTTCTTTCCAAGCTCTATATAAACACTGTAGCATCATTTGCTCTCTAACTTATTATGAATCTATTAGGAAACTGCTGGACTTATGTACAAAAATAAAGCACAAATATTTTAGGACCTGAAATTGGTTGCCAAAGTAGAGTTTCTCTTTCCATTTTTATCCTTCACTCAGCACTCTAAAAATAATAATTCCCTGTCCCAGTGACATGTCCTCAGCCAGATGGAGTAGATGAATACTGTGATATGGCCAGTAAATTCCCAAAGAGAGATTTCTTGCAGATTGTGGGAAGACTATTTCTGAGCCAAGGCCCAACTTTTGAAAAGTTTCTTTTGTCTCCCACAGTTCAAAGAGAACTTAGAGCTTGACCTTCTTAAACTATTTCCCTACCACATACAGACACATACACATGAACATCCTTTGGGGGAAGCAATGTGAACAGGAAAGAAACAAACATTATAGGGAAGAGCTTGTATTCAATAATCACTTATTAAATACTTCCCATGTGATTAATATTTAAAAGTAAATGAAAAGTAAATAATAAGAGTGAGGCTAGGCATGAGGGCTAATAATTAAGATTAACTTAGTGAAAAGAAATGTTTAGAAGAAGAGGTGTTGTCAGTGATCCAGGCCCTCAGCCCAGTTTTCGTACTACCAAATGGGATGACAAGGGAAAATTTATGAGAAATTTCTAATTCGCCCAATTATTATTTACTTAACATGTCCCAGATTCTGTCTAAGATCTGCAGAGACCTCTCTCTGCAGATATAAAATAGTCTTTTTAGCAAATAAGATACAGTCTTTGTCCTCAGGGGGTTCCCAGTGTGATACAAAAAACATGAAAAAGGAGAATGACAGTCCTTTGTGGTGAGTGCCATAATGTAAGAACCAGAAACAGTGGGAGCCAGCAGGAAGTCCACGAGGCAGCAGTTCTTAAAATATGCTCCATGGACCTCAGCAATTCCCCAAGACCCTTTTACGGGGTCTATCGAGTTAACATTACTTTCATAATAATACTGAAACACTGCCTCTTTCACTGTATTGATATTTGCACTGATCATGCAAAAGCAATACTGGATAAAACTGCTGGTGCTTTCGCATCAATCAGAGCAGTGATGCCAAACTGTATTAATAGTCACTGTATTTTTCACTGCCACAGGCTTACCATAAAAACATTTAAAAATAATAAAACAAAGTAAGTTCTACTTAAGAATGTCTTTGATGAGGCAATAAAATAATTTTTTTAAATCTTTGTCCTTCAGCACACATCTTTTTAAATATTCTATGTGATGAAATGGGAAGTACACGTGTAACACTTCTGTGCATACGAAATAAGTATGATGACTGTCTCCAGAAAACTCGTGCCATTGTTTCGTTTGTGAACTACTGCTTTTTTCACAGAACACTGGATTTTCTTGAAAGAACAACTGACAAACTGGATAAAATTTATCAAGATGAGTGAAGTAAACCTGTCATTTCAAGGAAAACCACTAACAATGATGATATCTGAGCTTTCAAGAGAAAATAAGAAGTTTGGGAAACTCGTCCCAAGCTTGCCAGCATTCTTAAGGCCTTTATCTGTCTATCTATTTGTTTATGGGCTGTTCTGGGCCTTCATTGCTGCACACAGGCTTTCTCCAGTTGCAGAGACTGAGGGCTACTCTTCGCTGTGGTGCATGGGCTTCTCATTGTGGTGGCTCCTCTTGCTGCAGAGCACAGGCTCTAGCAGCACAGGCTTCAGTGGAACACGGGCCTACTCGCTCCATGGCATGTGGAATCCTCCTGGACCAGGGATCAAACCCCTGCCCCCTGCACTGGCAGGCAGATTCTTATCCACTGTACCACCACAGAAGTCTCTATTAAGGACTTTTCTAAAGATTGGTGGTGGTGTTAACAAGTGTGATTTAACAAATATTGTATAATGAGTCAACATTGGGAAGATCTGCATAATTTAGTGAATCAATATTTTACAAATGAGCAATGCATCAAGTTGCAAAATCATGCATGGGTAAAATGCCTATTCAAAATGCAAGTATTATAACAGAGTACAAAATGTTCATTGATACAAATGATTCTATATCACAACTAATCGTTAACAAACTACCATTTCTTGAGTTTAGTGTGTAGTACTGAAGAATACTCGCAATTTGACAAAGACTATTAAAATCTCTTTCTTTTTTCTGACTATGTATCTGTGTGAGGTCAGGTTTTCATCATCATATGGTTTGGGGTAAACCATATCCCACAACTGATGGGAAAATTCAGCTGTTCTCTATTAAGCCAGACATTAATGAGGTTTGCAAAAGAAAGATGAAACCATTGCATTCTTCTCCCTAAATGTTTTCTTTTGAAAACATAGTTGTTTTCAATAAAGTGTTACTGTTACCATGTAATGGTTTTGTTTCTATTTTTTATGAATTAATGTTTTTTAAATTTCTCAGTTTGAATTTTTAATATGGTTGATATCAACAGATTCAACCTATAGAAACGAAAGCTCTTTGAAGCTTCCAATAATTTTTAAGACTGTAAAGAGTCCAGAAACCAAAACATACTGCTCCAAGGAAATAATTTAAAGTGGGTTTAAATTGAAGTAATCCTTCAACTACTTTCTTCAACTAGAGGAGAAAGTCCTCCAGCTCCCTGAAAACATTTGCTAATTTAAACATGATTTAAACAAGCTAATTTAAACATTTAAAATGGATGCTAGATAGGAGGTTGAATGCTGTTCTTACTTCATAACTAGTTCTGACCTCAAAACCGTGCTGTAATTGCCAAGGCTTCTGCTTGCTTGAGCTAATACCAAAGAGAGAAAGTATCTTGCTGCAGAAGGAAACGGCAATCAAATTTCAGGTCTCCTGTGGCCAAAGCAGTCCCTCCATGGCTCCCTTTACCAACTCAGTGTTTAGAGCTAAGTAATTTTCCAATAACTCATCACTAGCATTCTAAAGTGAAAGACGCAGGGCACAGATAGGCTGGTTTTATCGATGTGGCCACAGGACTTTTTTTTTTTTTTTCCAGTACGTTCTAGGCTGAGCTCTTACTCTTCTGGCTGAAAGTTGGGGAAAAATTACAAGTCCTGTCTTTCTCACTGATTGTGGTAGTCCCACTATCTAGGATCTGAGACACTGGTTGGCACATATTAGGGATGCAATAAATATTGTTGAATGAAGTCAAATTCCTTTATTTTTACTGCAGAAGTTAGACTCCGGTTCCTAACTGGTAGGGAGCTAAGGTAACTAAAGTTTTAGCAGATGGATAGAGGACTTCCCTGGTGGTCCAGTGGTTAAGAATCCGCCTGCCAATACAGGGAACATGGGTTTGATCCTTGGCCGGGGAAGATTCCATGTGGCACTGAGCAGCTAAGCCTGTGTGCCACAACTGCTAAAGCCCTCGTGCCTCAGAGCCTGTGCTCTGCAACAAGAGAAGCCACGGCACCGAGAAGCCTGTGCGTGACAAGAAGAGTAGCCCCACTCACCCAACCAGAGAAAGCCCTTGCACCGCAACGGAGATCCAATGCAGCCAAAAATAAAACAGATACATTTTTTAAAATTAAAGAAATATTATTAAAAAGAGATGGATAGAAAAAGAGGAAGCTTCCAAAAGAGAGAATGACCATTGTTCCTGTTATTCAATGTAGTTTGTGGAATTCCTTGGTGGTCCAGTGGTTAGGACTCAATGCTTTCACTGCCAAGGCTTGGGTTCAATTCCTGGTTGAGGAACTAAGATCTCTTGAGCTCAGCAGCATGGCCCAAAACAGAAACCACACAACCAACCCCTACCCAAAATCAGATAATGCAGCTTAACAATTTGGCTTAAAAATATACTGCTTAAAACAAAACAAACAGCAAAACCAATACAGTATTGTAAAGCAAAATAAAGTTATAAAAATAAATAAACATAACTGATTTTTTAAAAAGAATTATTTTATTGTTATCTCACAATTGTTGGAGTCTAGACTCTGTTGTTTGGGTTCTCTCATCTGGATGTTGCAGCTTCTTAACTGGTCTCTGGAAGCAGAGATTCTATTATCAAAACAGCAACCACAGTGATCCTTTAAAAGCCTGTTATATCGCTGCTCCTCTGAACAAGTCAAGGTCCTCACAATGCCTATAAGACCCACAGGATCTGAATTCTCCACCTTCTCCCCCATTGCCTCTCTGGCTTCCTCTGCCATCATCCACTCTCCCCAAGCTCACTTTTCTTCAGCTCTGTTGGCTTCTTTGTTGTTCTCTGAAGTTGCCTTCTCTCTCCAAGGCCTTTGCACTTGCTGGCTAGTCTTCTTGGAAGGCTCTTACCCAAGACATTCATTTGACTCACTCTCTCCAAGCCACTGTTCAGTATCATCATCACAGTGCTGCTAAGTCGCTTCAGTCGTGTCTGACTCTGGACAACCTCATGCACTGTAGACCGCCAGGCTCCTCTGTCCATGGGGTTTTCCAGACAAGGATACTGGAGTGGGTTGCTATGCCCTCCTCCAGAGGATTTTCCCCACCATTACAGTGTCGTGGCAGTGGCATTGAGACATTTGTCAGGCTTCCTGAATCCCACACTCCCGACCAACTGTTGACGGCTAAAGGTGGATGTTTTCCATACCATAATAATCTGGTTCAGAGAGCCAACGTTGAGTGGCCACATTAGACCTCACTGGACATAGAAAGCCTTGGCAATCCTTGGTGATTTCTCCACTGGCCAGCCCTAAACCGCAGCTCCCAATGAGCTGTCCTTCCGCAGAGTGGTAGTAGGGACCAGGTCCTAGGAGAGTTGCCTGAAGGGAGAGACTGTGACTAGTTCCCCTGCAACGTGAGGGACGCTCGGTGGGCGTTGGTAATTTGTGAATGAATGAAAAGGCTCCGGCGTCCCCGCCTCCTCTACTCCCCTCCTCCTCCCCGCGGCACCCTTCTCTGCCATCATCTATTATTCGGTGCTCGTTTTCTTCTCTGCGGGCCTGCCCAGCGTTTCCCATCGATCTGCCCGGCCATCGTGCGCCTGCGCCTTTTGGCTGTCAGTCGGCGGCGGCGTGGGGAGCGCGGGGAGCGCTGGGAACCGTGGCGGCGCGCGGGGACCTGAGGTAAAGCTGCGGCGTCTGCGCTGCCAGGCCGCGCACGAGCTGGCTGGCGGGGGGAGCCGCGCGGTGGAGGCCGCCGAGCCTCACTTCACCGGAGGGAGGCGGGCTCCTCAAGCCTGGTAGAGGAGGGCCCGAGGGGGTGTCAGGGGTGCAGAGCCCGAGTCGCCAGCTCGAGTGCCTCCCAGACCTGGCCGCGGAGCCAAGTGGCCGAACTAAAAGGAAGCTCGGGGAGCATCCGAGCCAGCCACCTTGTGCAAAGGTTGAGGAAATTGAGTTTCAGGGAGGGGAGGATCTGCTGGAAGTCACAGCGAGTGAGCACCGGACGCCCTGCGCACGGGGCCTGATCCTTTCCACTTAAAAGTCCTTCGTCCTTTTATTCTGTTTCTGGTTATTTTAGGTGCAAGATACAAATAGAGAGCAATACAATAAAGTCTGGCTGAGAGATCAGTTGTGATTCAGGGTTTTTATCGATTTACAAAGGGAGAAGGCAGTGAGGGCTGTATCGGAGACAGGTTGAAGATGCCATGAACACCCTCTCTAAAGCCTGAGTGGCTAGAGAGTTTTTGCCTTGATTCCCATCGCTCAGAGTCGTGGCAGTGGCATTGAGACATTTGTCAGGCTGCCTGGTATCAGTTATGTTCAGGATTATCACCCAGAGCCTCATTGAGAGCAGGAACCTCAGATCCTAGTGACCTGGGTTCTAATATCCCTTCTGCACATGTTTGAGCTTGATGCTTAAACTCTGGGTTGTTGTGAGGCTCACAGATGCTCATTCCACGAGTACTGACTGAGTGTCTGGCATCTGACAGAAATTATGTCAGGTACTGGGGATACAACGATGACAGTCAAGGAACTCACAGGATATAGACATTTGAACAGGCAGATGGACTTCCCTGGCAGTACAGTGGTTGAGACTCCACACTTCCAATGCAGGGGCAGTGGGTTCCATCCTGGGGGGTGGGTTGGGGGAGAGGGGAGTAAGATCCCACATGCCACACTTGTGGCAGCCAATAAATAATAAAAATTAAAATAAATGGGCAGTGAATCCTGAAAGGTAGAGATGATCTGTATATAGTAGAATGGAAGCCTTTAAGGAGAAAAGAGTTATTTCTCTGAGAGGGTGGGAAGGGATAAGAATGTCTTTATACACAAGGTGACTCTTCAACTGAGTCTTTAAAGTTTAATTAGTGATTACATACTGCACATAGGAGAAAGGCCACTAAGAATAGTGATACAGGGACCAGAATTATGCAACAGCATGGTTCAGCTGGCACAAAAAGTTTCTATGACCTGTCTATTATCAAAAACTTATATAATGCTTGTCATAGTTTTGTGTGCTTTACTTGGGTTAACTTATTTAATATTTATAACAACTCTGTGAAGTAGAAATTATCCTCACCTTAGAAAATTAAGAAAATGGAGGCTTGGAAAAGGTATGTAGCTTGCCCTGGATCATACAGCTAATTCATGGTAGAGCTAGAATTAAAATCTAGGCAGTCCGGTTAAAGGGCCTGTGAACTTAACCACCAGGCTCTTTTCTAGACACTGAGGACACTGAGTTTTAAATGTCAGGCCCCTTGTTACCTCACCTGTAAGTGACAGAACCAGAACTCAAACTCAGGTCTTTTCATTCTTAAGGATCCAGTGTTAATACTTTCATAGTAACATTAGATGTTACGAGATTTATATAATGCCAGATTGAAGTTAAATACCAATCTGAGTCAGTGCCTACTGCAATTGAAAGTACCATATCTTTATGTTGTAGATGTTGTGTAAGAGCCTTTACTTTGTGCTGGTGTGTATGGGGTGTGTGTGTGTTGCAGTTTAGATACTGATGTGAGGAGCCCAGGACTGATCAAAATTATGATAAAGGAGCAACATTATTTACCAGTTTGGTGTTAATACATTTTTGTTTCCAGAGCATTGAATTTCACTTAGTTTTTAAAAGGTTACATCATTTGTTGTAAATCAAATAGTACTTTTATCTTAAATCAGTAAGGATTTGTGAGCTTTTAATGTGCCTCTCTTCTGTGGTAGCAGCTGTAAGGAGATTTTTTGAATGTCAAACAGTTTGATTTATCACCTTGAGTCTGGAAAAAAAGAAATTAACTTGGTTTGTTTCTGTAATTGGGCTCTGCAAACCTAGGTTAAGATACAAGCCTACATTTGAGTTTATAATGTTATATTTCAAGTTGAGGTAATGAAAAAATGGGAGCAGGTGGCTGAATTAACAGAAGCATCTTAAGTCATTTCATACTTTGCAGAGATCTAATGTGCTTGTCTTTGTGCTGTTAATTCTCATTAGAAGTTTAAAATTTTTTTTCAGGGAATACAGACTCACATATCAGAAACCAACTTGATAAACTCTTACTCCTTTAAGAGTCAGCTCAAGCATTACTTTCCTATAAAACCTTCCTTGTCTTTTCTAGGAAAAATTAGGTGTTACTGTCACTGTATATACCTACTGCACCTTAGATATATCCCTGTTATGATATTAATGATTTTGTATTGTAATTTACTGCATTTGTCTTCACTTAATTGGCAACAACTCAAGAGCAAGAGCCAGATTTTTGTTTTATTCATTTCCTCCCTCTAGCCCATAACCCCAGGCTGGAAATGAGAGTATATATCGGTAAGAGAATAGGATAAATGTGATGTTTATACTGTGGCTAAGGAATCTTTCTTATTCTGGTTATTGGAATTGGAAATGACATGTTTGTCATAAGTGAATATCAATAACCTAAATAAAAATAAGATTAATAATGTGTGTGCATTGATTTTATTACATTTTTCTCTTGGTTTTGTCTGTGATTACAGTTTTTAAAAATGGAATTTCAAGCAGTTGTAATGGCAGTTGGAGGGGGATCGCGAATGACAGACCTGACTTCTAGTATTCCCAAACCTCTGCTTCCAGTCGGCAACAGACCTTTAGTCTGGTACCCACTGAACCTGCTTGAGCGTGTTGGATTTGAAGGTGAGTTATGGCAATGAGGTATACTCACAAAACTTTTAGGGTTCTTCATCCTAGTAATTTGTCAGCTTTATGAGGGTGAGAGAAATGAATGAAAGAAGACTAGAACTCAATGTCGGCTTTAAATTAGAAACTTTGGAGTACTCTATTACTGTGCGAAAAAGGTTGAGAAGAGAGTGCTAAGTGTTTCTTTTTTAGAGCTGGTCTCCACAGTGATCCAAGATAACCCTGGAAGGATATCAGAACATAATATGAGAATGACCATATGCCACATAGTATTTACTGAGAACCTGCATGTGCCAGGTAGTATATTCAACACTGGAGTATGGAATTGAAAAGGTTAACTCAGGCCCTAATTTCTAGAACCTTAAAGTGTAGTGGAGAGATAAACACATGTAAACAGATTATCACTGTGTAATGTGATAAATGTTATAACAGAGGCACATTATAAGTGCTTGTTATTAATATAAGGAAGATACTATTTGAACTTGAGAGATTCAGAGAAAACTTTACAGAGTAGCTGACCCTTGAATTGACTCTTGAAAAATAGATTAACATTCTGACCAGTGTGGAAGAAGTATTCCATACAGAAGTAGTAAATTTTGCAGAGAGAGAGTCATGATCAGCACATATTCTCGCAACTACTTTTTTCTTTTTTTTTAATATCTACTTTTCATTTTATNAAACAACTGGAAATAGAACTGCCTTATGACCCAGCAATTCCACTGCTGGGCATACACACTGAGGAAACCAGAATTGAAAGAGACACATGTACCCTAGTGTTCATCGCAGCACTGTTTATAATAGCCAGGACATGGAAACAGCCTAGATGTCCATCAGCAGATGAATGGATAAGCAAGCTGTGGTACATATACACAAAGAATACATTTCAATCAGTTCTAATGAGATGGATGAAACTGGAGCCTATTATACAGAGTGAAGTAAGCCAGAAAGAAAAACACCAATACAGTATACTAACACATATATGGAATTTAGAAAGATGGTAATGATGACCCTGTATGCAAGACAGCAAAAGGGACACAGATGTGTAGTGCAGACTTTTGGACTCTGTGGGAGAGGGAGAGGGTGGGATGATTTGGGAGAATGGCATTGAAACATGTATACTATCATGTAAGAAACGAATCGCCAGTCTATGTCTGATGCAGGATGCAGGATGCTTGGGGCTAGTGCACCGGGATAATCTGGAGGGATGATGTAGGGTGGGAGGTGAGAGAGGGGTTCATGTTTGGGAGCTCATGTACACCCGTGGCGGATTCATGTCAATGTATGCCAAAACCAATACAGTATTGTAAAGTAAAATAAAGATAAAAAATAAAATAAAATGAATAGGCAACAAGAGCCTACTGTATAGCACAGGGAACTATATTCAATATCCTGTGGAAAACCATAATTGAAAAAATATGAAAGGAATACATATATATTAATATATTTATATGTAAGTGAATCACATTTCTGTTCAGCAGAAACTAACACAACATTGTAAATCAACTATAATTTAATAACAAATTAAAAATATATAAATAAAACAAAATCGTTGTTGTAAACAGCTATGCTGCTGCTGCTGCTGCTGCTGCTAAGTCGCTTCAGTTGTGTCCGACTCTGTGCGACCCCATAGATGGCAGCCCACCAGACTCCCCCATCCCTGGGATTCTCTAGGCAAGAACACTGGAGTGGGTTGCCATTTCCTTCTCCAACGCATGAAAGTGAAAAGTGAAAGTGAAGTCGCTCAGTCGAGGCCAACTCTTAGTGACCATGGACTGCAGCCCACCAGGCTCCTCCATCCATGGGATTTTCCAGGCAAAAGTACTGGAGTAGGGTGCCATTGCCTCCTCCAATAAACAGGTATGCTTTGTAGAGGAATTGTCCATCCCCTCTGGTCACTTCACTGCTGCAGGGTCTGGAAAGGAGGGACAAGTTAAGGAGCTACCACTTGTTCCATCAGAAGGGCTCAAATGCCAGCTTTGATTGTTGTGCAAAGGACAGCTTGGAGGAGGTGCTCCCTCAGAGCTCAGAGCTCATTCCGTTTTTCCTCCTCAGCTTGTTTGGCCAGGATAACACACATAACCAGCACCAGCCTTCATGTCTGACTGGTTAGATGGCCTGCCCACTTATCCACGCTCATGGCAGGCCCTTCTAGCTGGCCAGAAAGTGGATGTCTTTTATCTGTGTGTCTCTGCCTGACCCATGGTAGTGCCAATTGATGGGTATTTGATATAAGGGATTAGCATTGAAGTCTAGATTGCCTAAGGAGACGGGAGCAAGTCAACAGGTCCCTGCCGGCAGGCTTCTGATGGAGATGAGGCTGCAGGAAGCAGAGTGAAAATATCCTCAAGACCCAGAAAATGGGAAGCATGTGGAGAAATGGAAAGGCAAATTCCTTCACTTCTCAGTCCTGTCCAGAGCGGCTCCTACACAGGAGAGTGTCCCCATGGGAGACTTGACCAGTCAGTCTGGCAGAAGGGCCTGTGTGTTCAATGGCTCATATCACTTAGGATGACTCCCTCAGTTCAAAATAAAAAAGGACAACAAAGGTCCTGTTGCCTTCTGTGGCAGCTATATATCTATTTTTAAATTTTTACCTCTATATTATGTGACATGAATGCATTCGAAAGACTTGTATCGAAAAAGAAAGTTTTTATAAAGGACTTGGTGAGTAGGAAGTACTGAATTTCATGTTGCTGGTGAGGTGACATGACCTCTTCATTGATTTTTGCTTAACCCGGGTGCCTCTGCAGTCTTGGGTTCAAGACTGAACCTAACCATTGTCACCAATCATGAAGCCCCCTGTGTGAAAGTAGCTGAAAACTCCCAGGCACATGAGCACACACTTTGTATTCAATGCAACATTATACTATTGGAATACTTACTCTCAGTATATCTAGAGGTGGGTTTGATAGTCTTCTTAAGGATACAAAATATTAATATAACACATAAAAAGAAACAGACTGCCTTAAACACTGACTGGAAAAAGCCTATATGATAAAGAACAGCAAGTACAACTTTCTTTTCCATAGTTCAAAAAGGACCAGATACAGACTTTTTAAAAAATTACAAGGTTTCATACCTTTGCATTCTTAAAGTATTATTTGGTTTTAGTATAGGGCAATTACTCTTTTTAAAATATGAGATTTTCCTCTGCATATATAATATGCTTTCTTTTCTCATTAATTAAATTTAGCCCCTGAGTTGCCCTCACTCATTCTGGGCATTAAGACGCAGACCTGCCCCTGACCTTCATCCTCAACATGTTTACTCGTCACCAGGCTCGGTGTTCAGGTCTAAGGGGATAACTGTTGACAAGGTGTCTGCCTTCATGGCATTTATTTCCCCGAGGAACAAAGAAGCAAAGTGAGCCAGCATACGGATCTGTGCCAACTGTGACAAGTGCTGCAGGGCAATGACCAGGGTGCTGTGACATAGCCAACAGTCACCGAGAATGGCCTGCGGGCTGAGACCTGAAGGAGGAGAATGGGCAGAGGAGAGAAGAGGCAAGAACAAGCAAACCGGATGGAAGCGGCGGCAGGTTGTCAAAGCTCTGAGGGCCTGCGGGGCCCAACCAGGCAGCAGTGCTGGGGTCTGCAAGGAAGCTGAGAAGGTGCTTGGGTGGGAGCTTGAGTGTATTCTAAAAGGATGGGAAGCCACTGAGAGATTTCAGCAAGGAGGTAGCATGCCTGATTCACAGTTTTTGAAGATTATTCTTGATTGTGGTGGTGGTTGAATGAATACACACACACACATTCACACACACGAGTGCAGGTAAAACTGCTGAAATCAACTCTGTGGACTGCACCATTGTCGATTTCCTAGTTTGATACTATCTGATAGTTATGTTACCATAGGGGGAGACTGGGTGATAGGTATATGGGATCTCCTTCTACACTGTTCTTTGCAATTTCTTATGAATCTATAATTATTTCAGAATAAAAAGTTGATCACCAGAATAAAAATGATCATTCTGAGTCCAGTGTGGAGAATGAATGGGAGGCTTTGCAGGAGGTACAGAAAGAGATCTTGGGGCTTAGAGCAGAGATGGAGGTAGAAAGAAGTAGAAGGATTTGAAATGCATTTTAAAAGTAGAAAAAGCAGGAGCTCTCAGCAGATTAGATATTGCCCAGGCCAGTAAAGGGGGGAAGGGTTGGATAAAGGATAACTCAGTTTTTGGTTTCGGTAGCTCGGTGGATGGTGGTGATAGTCTATACATTTATTTTTGGAAAAAAATTCCCAGTCAGCTATCATTTCAAAACAACATGCAAACAAGCATCTTGGGGAAAAAAAAGTATCTTTAGTAATATTAGGGGACAAAACTTTTTAAAGAGAGTAGATTTCAGACAGTCCAAGAGTTGAACTGAAGTTAGAAACTCTAAACTTTAATCAAGATTTTGCTATGAGATGTGTGACCCTGGACAAGTCACTTCATTCCCTCTGAGTCTCAGTTTTCTCACATGTTTAAAAAAAGAAAATGAGGAAGGACTAAATAGAAGCTCTCTGAATTTCTGGGTTTAAAATTCTGTAAAACCTGAGGTATTTACGTTGAAGCTGGGTGACTGTTTTTACTGACCTCAGACATGGTGAGTAACACAGCAGTGTGAATTTTCTCTAGACACCAATTCTCATGACATCAGTCGCTTTTAATTCTGTACCTATGCCAACTTTGCATTGCAGGAAGAGCCCTCCTAGTCCTGGAAAATCAGCACCTCTGCAAGACATCACAACCAAGGTATGGGTTGTAACATGATACCCTGGATGCTACTCTGTCCCCAATAAACCACCCAAGCTCTATCTGGCCTGCAACAGGATTAGCTGAGAGACACAGAGAAGCCACTGCTGACGGGGCTGAAACTGTATCTGGGCCTGATGGATGGCATCAGTGCACGGTCTGGCTCATTGCCTGGACACTGCACTGCGTTGGGCCTCCTCAGCTGCCGCGTGAGACCATGTGCTTCCTTCTTGCCCTAGACTATCCGCAGTCATCTCCCTGAAGACACCATTTTGAGTCTGATTTGACTGATGTACTGCACTTATCACACTGTAGGTGGTGCCTGGCCATGTAAATATGTCTTATTAAACAAAGGGAGGGCGCTCTTTGAGAAGATGTGGCCTCCAGAAGGACACTAAACCCTGTTGCTGTTCAATCTCTAAGTCATGTCCAGCTCTTTGGAAGGCCATGGACTGCAGCACGCCAGGCTCCTCTGTCTTCCACTGTTTCCCAGAGTTTGCTCAAGTTCATGTCCATTGAGTCGGTGATGCTCTCTAACCATCTCATTCACTCAGCCCTACCTCCTTACAAAAGCCTTAGAGAAATCAAAACTCTGCCCAAGTAGAAGGGTGTTCCATCTCTTCCTTCAGTGGACACTTATTGAGGGCCTGCTATATCACAGGTGCTGCTGGGGGCTGGGGAGCAGCTGCAGACTTCAGCGGGTCTTGCTCAGGCCACATGTCTCAGACAGAGAAAGGCACTCAAAAGTTCAGGCCCAGGAACCCCTTCCTCAGGGAGCAAATCATCTTTCAGATTACATTAAATCTGATTTTTTCAGATGGGAGTGTTCGAGTGATATTAACAGTCTAAACATAGCCCTGGGTATCAGAAACATCACCCTCATGTCTGAAAGTGAAAATGTTAGTCGCTCCGTCATGTCCGACTTCTGAGACCCCCATGGACGGTAGCCTGCCTGTCATCCATGGGAGTCATCCATGGGATTCTCCAGGCAAGAACACCGGAGTAGATAGCCATTCCCTTCTCCAGGGCATCTTCCTGACCCAGGGACTGAACTGGAGTCTCCAGCATTGCAGGAGGATTCTCTACCATCTGAGACGTCAGGGAAGCCACCCTCATGTCTAGTGGGTAGAAAATTAAAGTTTGAAAGAACTAAGCCCCCATCATCGCAATTGAAACAGCCAGTGTCTCGCCCTGGGTCTTGCCTGGCCTTTCCTCCTTCTGCTCGCTCATCACTGCAGCTCACTTACAGTCCTGCCTGGTGTTTGTCTGCAAGTCTTTTCAGGCAAATCCCTCAAAAGCCTCCAATGACTACCTCTTCTCTACCAAACTGCACCTGAGTTCCTGAACACTTGGCTCCCGGGACCCTCTGAGATCGACCTCCCCTCCACTGGGCCAGCTTTACATCCTTTCTGCCTATCACACCCCTACCCTGGGTGGGTGGGACTCACTGCCCCGGGATCCCTTCGCTCACTGTCTTTCTGAGGTTATTTTTAATGTAATAATCCAAATCATAGCCACATTTTAAGACCCAACATAATTGCCCCCTCCTCTCAGGAGAATTCCTTGATTGCTCTAGCATTCATTACTGTCTCTCCCTTTTCATTTATGGCACTTTTAATTCTCTTGGTACTTTTCCATCTTGCACTTCACTATGTGTTTTTCCCAGCTACTTAATAAGTCATAGTTGTCCCTCTAATGAAACGGAAAGTGTACTAATGACAGGTATTTGTCCCACTCACTTTTGTGGTCCCCTCTGTAGCTCTGAGCTACAGGGCTGGACACCATATATTAACCCAAGGATGGACAGTAAATCGTCAATAAATGTACCACTGTTGCTTGAGACTGGGGCTTCAGTGATCAGGGAGGTAAATCTGTATGGCATCACCCTGAGTTGCTGACACAGGTTCAGAAAGTTTCCAGGTTGGCAACATTGCAAACTCATCATTTTGAGCTCCGGTCTCCTTGGTCAAGGAAACTGAGGAACTAGTCCGTCCCTCCTCCTGCCCTTCCTTCCATCCTCCACTCTCACTCCCCATCCTTGTCTTCAGACTAACAAACCACTACCCACATCCAGCTGGCCTGGGACCAGCAGAATTAATTTACCGGAACATGTATCACCAATTTGCCCAAAGAAGACAATTCTGCAGAATTCCTTTAAAATTAACCATGAACTAAGATTTCCAATCCCATACACTCTATTAACTATACTCCAAACACTCTTTCAAGTATTTAAAAATGAACCCATGTATTATGGAGCTATCATCAGTGTGTTCATGCTATTTTGAGTTCTGGGTGGGTTTTTTTTTTTTTTTTAATTTGCATTATTTCAAATGCTGTATCCATATTAATCAACATTTTCACACAGAATCTTATTAGCTAGCTCATATTCCATTATGTTCAAGCAGCATAGTTTGCTAAGTCTATAAAATAGCCTTTAATATGTATTTTCAGCACACTGCATGGTGGGGTGCCATCTGCACTGACCCACTGGGGCCCCGCCGGCGAGGAAACCCTGACATTTCATTTCTCTTTCACAGTCACTGCCACAAATCTTTTTACAGTAGCTGCCTCCAGCTAAATGCCATATTGCATCTCAAGAATGGAGGTGGGGAAGCTAATTTCTACTCGTTTTTCACCCGTCTCTTTCTATTAGAAGCTCAGAGCAGACAATTTTATCACGAGGAGAAGGAGTTCAGGGTACTGGTTGATGTTCTATTTTTACATCCACCTATGCCCTTCTGTGGTCAGTGTCACATCAAAAATGATACGTGGGGGTCATTTGGTTCCCATGATTCTGCACTAGCATTCCTGTGTTGTAAACACAGTTTCTAAGCTCTCAATATGGCCGGCAGGAAACACCCCAAAGACCCCAGAAGTTGCTGCTCTCACTCTTACTCCCTCTCATTGCCACTGTCCTCCATCTATTTCATCCAGACACGGAATCCACCATCTCTGGGAACAGCCAAGAGGCATCATCTGATAGTGAACACATCTGAAAGGCATGTGAAAGGTATCGCTTTCAGATGCAGAGGCATCTGAGAAAATGGACCACGAAAACCTCTACTGAACACACTGCATGTTGGGCCCAGGGAAGTCAGATGTAAATCACACAGAGTCACCATAAGCTAAGGTCTACAAGGAAATGGCAACCCACTCCCGTATTCTTGCCTGGAGAATCCCATGGAAGGAGGAACCTCGTGGGCTGCAGTCCATGGGGTTGCAAAGAGTCGGACACGACTGAGCCACTTCAGTTCACTTCACTGCATATAAAGCAGGCAGTAGAGAATGTTGCTGCCGAGGTACCCTCCAGGTATGAAGGGAACTGCAGCCTCTGGCCCCCTGCCCCGCTCCTGCCACCCTGGTATCTGAAGATTCACTGCTCCCCTGTCCCCAGCCAGGCCTGTGGGTGGAGCTGAATCCGCCCCCAGCTCCCAGGAGGCAGGGGCACCTGATTCGTTTACGCTAATAACTATATCTCTTCTTCCTGGCCTCAGTGACTGGTTCAGGGATAGATACTGGACCTGAATGGTCAATATGGCAGGAAGAGATTTGCAGGGGCTTCAGAAAAAGGAGAGGGGGAGTCTCTTCCATTGGAACCACAGGAGCAAAAGCTCTCTTTTTCTTTGAATGGGACGGAGGTTGGATATAACTGCAGGACCTGCTGGCAGCCCCTCCAGTCCTCCTGAGACCTGGGAATGGGGCCAACATCACAAAAGCAGAGCCAAGGAGGGAAAGTGGGGCCCAGTCAAGCTACAGGGGACCTGAGTCCAACCAGACCTCAGGCCAGGCAGACAACTGGGCCTGTCAGTTACATAAGTGAATCAGCTGCACTACCTGAGCCTGCTTGATCTGTGTTCCTGAGCCTGCTTGATCTGTATTTTCTCTTTCTTGCAACAGAGTAGTAGAACTTGAGCATTGTTTGGCTGGGAAACCTGGCAAGCCAAAAGCTGGCTCTAATATGATGTGATAGGTGCCACTTCCACGGAGGCCGAAACCAAGCAGGAGAAATGATGTGCTCTGACTCAGAGGGAAGGAGTTCCTCTACTTCACAGGAGACCAGGGAGTGACCTAGTGCCCGATTCCCTCCTCAGACACCTTCACGGGCAATTACAATGCCGGCCCTTAGAATGTTTCACAGTCATAAGAAAGCTCCAAGTCAGACAGGGAGCACAGCGCCTGAGGTCTCAGAGCTACATGTCACTGTTGGAACCAGAATAGAGACCTATAGGTTTTCCGGGATTTTAAAAAATCTTAATCCAGCAAGGTTTTAAAGATTTTTGTTTATAAATTTAAAACTGGTTTGTTATTTTTTAATTATTATGATCCTTTCATTTGGGATCCTCCTGCAGTGCGGGAGACATGGGTTTGATCTCTGGGTTAGGAAGATCCCCAGGAGAAGGGAATGGGCTGCCCACTCCAGTATTCTTGTCTGGAGAATCCCATGAACAGAGGACCCTGGCTGGCCTCAGTCCATGAGGTCACGAGTCAGACATGACTGAACGACCTTCACTTCACTTTCCTTGTTAAGCAGTAAATCCAGCTTTCTCTATATCTGAACTCATCTTTTTTGTTAACTCACAGATAGAGGGGTTGGGGGCTGTAGACATTTTGCAAAGTGGAAAAGTGCTGAATGGGAGGCAATCCTGTTCCAAGTGTCACAGGATCCTATCACGAGGCAGGTTGTGATGCTGTTAGACTTCTTTTGAGAAAGCCAGGGAGCGAGCCTTGGGGGGTTTCAAGGCTCCGTATCCTAGATGTCTATGAGGATGGAGGTGCTTCGGAGTCACGAGGCCATAAAAAGAAAAATGGTCTCAGTCCTCAGCAGGAAAGAGGCAGCACGTGTTAGAGTAGAAAGGAGTGAAGCTGAAGCAGGGAAACATTCGCCCATATTCTTGGAGGAGGGAGAGGCGGGTGCAGAGGAGAGAGGGGTTATCAGAAGAAATAGTCAGTACCATACTTTATGTTCCCTTGAACAAAATCTTACAAGGAGAAGGCTCAAGAGGAGGAGGAAGAAGAAGCGAACCTTAGGAATAGTATTTTCTACATCACAGGGATCAGGGTGAAGATGGTGAGGAAAAACAATGGAGGGACCCAATTGTTAAAAAAAAAAAAAAAAGACTGAAAAAAAGAGGTCAAATTGGGATTAAGGAGAGTAAGTGAAGAGTAGCAGCATATGCCACCCCAAAATATGACTGCAGGGATTCAGGACCTGCCACCCCCAAATATGCGGCTTTGACGGATGATTATTTCGAGCTGTAGACACTTGAGAAACGGCAAATGCAGGATGAGGCTTTCTCTGCCAGGTCCCCTTCTCGGCCTAGAGATAGCTGTCAACCTCTCCTCTTAGGGAGTTTTATCAACCCCAGAGGACTGAGTCATCACAGGAGAGGAGGCTAGAGGTCAGCACAACACCTGGACTTCGTCCTAGACAACCACACCTCCCAGGGAGTCTTCTCATCTCTCCGAAAAGTTACGCTTCCTTAAGAAGCCTTCACCCCCGCCCTTTCCTTATGGAGGGCATGTGCGTGCGCTAGGTCGCCTGGGTCGTGTCCTACTCTCTGCGACCCTGAGGACTACAGCCCACGAGGCCCCTCTCATCCGTGGGACGCTCCAGGCAAGAATACTGGAGTGGATTGCCGTGCCCTCCTCTAGGGGTTCTTCCTGACCCAGGGATCGAGCCTGCGTTCTTTTGCCGATCTAAGTCTAAATTCTAAGCCACCACGAGGAGTTACTGCCTGGGTGCTTCCCATGTATGGGAGGCATTATGCATTGTGCTCATGCTCAGCTGTGTCTGACTCTTTACGACCTCATGGACCGTAGCCCACCAGGCTCCTCAGTCTGTGGGATTCTCCAGGCAAGAATACCGGCGTGGGTTGCCATTTCCTTCTCCGTCCTGTATGCATTAGTGACGGTCATAACAGACTGCGATTCACAGATCTGGTGTGGATGCAGGAGTGTGCATCTTCGCAAGCATCCAGGTAACCCTGTGCAGGCACATAGCATCTATACCGGAGGTGGGGGTGGGGGTGAGAAACTCATCCAGAGCAATCCCTGGGAGAAAATGTTAGCAACTCGGATGAATCACCTGGATGAGGGCAAACCATCAGAAGCAACCTGACCTCCTGTCCTCTTGGAGTTGATGGTTTACTCGTTCAGTTCAGTTGCTCAATTGTGTCCCACTCTTTTCAACCCCACGGACTGCAGCACGCCAGGCCTCCCTGTCCATCACCAACTCCAAGAGCCTGCTTAAACTCATGTCCATCCAGTCAGTGATGCCATCCAACCATCTCATCCTCTCTCATCCCCTTTTCCTCCTGCCTTCAATCTTTCCCAGCATCGGGGTCTTTTCCAATGAGTCAGTTCTTTGCATCAGGTAGCCAAAGCTTCAGGTTCAGCATCAGTCCTTTCAATGAATATTCAGGACTGATTTCCTTTAGGATGGTCTGGTTTGATTTCCTTATAGTCCAAGGGACTCTCAAGAGCCTTCTCCAGCTCCACAGTTCAAAAATGTTGATTATTCTGTGCTCAGCTTTCTTTATGGTCCAACTCTCACATCCATACCTGACCACTGGAAAAATCATAGCTTTGACTAGATGGACCTTTGTTGGTAAACTGATGTCTCTGTTTTTTAATATGCTGTCTATGTTTGTCATAGCTTTTCTTCCAAGGAGTAAGTGTCTTTTAGTTTCATGGCTGCAGTCACCATCTGCAGTGATTTTGGAGCCCAAGAAAATAAAGTCTGTCACTGTTTCCACTGTTTCCCCATCTATTTGCCAGGAAGTGATGGGACAGGATGCCATGATCTTAGTTTTTTGAATGTTGAGTTTTAAGTTGGCTTTTTCACCCTGATCTTTCACTTTTAGTTGGTGAAAAAAAAAAAAAAAAGAGATTCCAATTATGCAAGAATGAACTTTGTTTTCTTATCTGTTTTACAGTGGTGGCTCCCCATCTTTTTATTATGAACTATCATTTGTATTATTTTTTAATGTAATAGTTAACCAGAGCTTCTGACCAGCATGACACAATCAGGACTTAAGAATAACCTGACCCAAATTCAGGCCCAAAGCAAAGAATCTTGATTTTAGATCTGGGGTTGTAAATACCTGCTAAAGAGCAGGTCATACCTAATCATACCTGGTGTGAACCCAGCAGAGCAGGAATCATGACCAGTTGGAGCTGACGCTGTCTTTCTGTGAAGGAGCCAATAGGACACTGTGTCTGTAGAACAGGATGCTCCCCCTCTAAAGAAGGCTGCAGTTGCCGGGCGCCAGCCTGTGGTTGTCATGCAGGAACATGACCAACCAGATTGCTCAGTTTTCAAGAGTAGACAAAAATCAGACATTTGCAAGTGAGATCTCCTGGTTTGAGATCTCCAGGTCAGAATATTGGAGTGGGTAGCCTTTCCCTTCTCCAGGGGATCTTTCCAACCCAGGGATCAAACCCAGATCTCTCTCATTGCAGGCAGATTCTTTACCAGCTGAGCCACAAGGGAAGCCCTATATCATTATATATGTACTATATATTGCACTCTTACAAATAGAATAAGTTATAGAAAATAAAATGCTATTAATAAAATCATAAAGAAGAGAAAATACAGTACCAATCTGTATCTATCCATACTGTAAATTTATGTCATCTGTTTGAGTCATCCGTCAGTATATATTGACATCTATATTTCTTATGATAAAAAATGCTACAGATGTTATAAATATTACTAACACTCAACATCCAAAGTGAAAAGATAGTGTGAAAAAGAAACTCAGATATTTATTTACAGAAATAACTATTCATGCCCTGATTATGAAGAAGCAGCAATATAACTGCCTTACTGTTGCCTGGTATAATCAATACAATTGCCTCATGGTAGACTAGTCTCTCCAATAAGAAATGAACTGTCATAAATATTCATACCACAGTATTATAAGCATTGTTACATTTTTAAAAAACATCACTTACCTGTGGTGATAGACTAATTCACAATTTCTCCAATTATTAGAAACTGAGATAAACTGTATGGTAATATAATTCTTTGAAAGCAAAGTGATGAAACAGTACAAAAACTGACATTTAAAAAATTTTATATTAAAGCATTAATTTTATATTAAATATCACCCACATTATGCCAATGTAAGGGTAGACTAGTATCTACATATATTTTATGCAGTCGTGACATACCTAACTTTTTCTTAAATTTTTTATATTTCTAGACTGTGTGTTTTTTTTTCAAATTGCAGCAAATCTCAGAAAATTTTTCTAATATATTTGCTGAAAAAAATCCATGTATAAGTGAACCCATGCAATTCAAATCCCTGTTGTTCAAGGGTCAATGGTATTGAAAAGAGCTGATCCAGGGTCGTTGCTCCAGATCATGGGTCAGAAAACTCCCCTAAAAGGCCAGATGGCAAGTGCTTGAATCCTTGCACACCCCTGGCTCTGGTTGCATTGCCCAGCTCTTCCGTGGCGGCCTGAAAGCAGTCGTGGATCATTCATGAACTAGTGGCTGCTGCAGTGTCTCAATAAAGGTTAATTTACAAAATCAGACAGTTCTTTTGTGGACAAGTTTGCTGACCCTTTCTGTAGAATGTCCTGTTCCGGAAAATTTGGACATGTATCTGATCAATCTGGTTTGCCTAATTTAAAAAGAAAAGAAAAGAAAGCTATTTTTAACTGTTTAAGTTGAAATTTATTGTGATAGGAATCTTCCAGAAATAGCCTGACTCCGTACGTGCCTTGTGGTAGGATACACCACGCAGGCGCACAGGTGGCACAGGGTACAGAGAATGGGGAACTGGGCCCCTACAAGCTCCAGCTGGCCCAACACTGCAGTCCCAGTTCAGAGAACTGCTTCGGATCAGCCCCCAGCTCTGCTTGTTTCCTGGGTCCAATGTGCTTCCGGTTGGTGTCGTTTTCCACCCTCAACACAAGGTCCTGCTGCTGAAAACTATGCCTCACACTTTGCATCCTTGGGATGTTACCAGTCAACACCAATGAGGTCACATGCTAAATTTAGCACAGCCCTGCCTGTAAAACCAGTCAGAGCTGTCACCCTGTAATTGCAGTCGGCAACACTTCCTATCGGCTCGATTCCTGCTGATTTTCCCTGAAACTCAGCCTCTTGCTTGCAATAAACCTGTGTGGCTGGCTTTGATCGTTGTTGCTGAAGTTGCCGAAGCCACAGTTTTATGCCAGCCAATCCCCTTCCACCTAGGAGCAGACCCCGATGTTTTAACTGTCACAGCTTTACCAGGGGAGAGAATTGTTGGGCTGAAGGAGCAATAAGTGGTCATAGCCATCCTCCTATAGAGAGCTGGGTGGAAGACTAAATCAGGACCACACAAAGATTATCTCAATAAGCCTCTTTTTAGGGATGTCAACTTGAGGATGAGAAGTGAGTTGTGGTCAAAATCTAGGGACAAATGACAACACCTAAAACCATCACCATTGTAGGACTTACCTGACTATCCGATAGTTAAGCCTCCATGCTTCCACTGCAGAAAGCATGTATTCGATCCCTGGTCGGGGGATGAAGATCCCATAGCAGTGCAGCCAAAAATTAAAAAAATAATAATAATTAAACAAAACCATCACTGCCTTAGGTACACAGGGCCCGCCAGCTGGAGCCTCATATAACTGACTTCACTCCCTCCTTGTCCAACTACCCACAGCCCTGAACTGTGAACAGAACAGAAAAGCAAGTGTTGCTTGTGAACGACCCATCGCCGTGCATCGTGAGCGCTTGGTTCTATACACTCTTCCTTCCGGCTCAGCCCTCAAAAACCAAGTCACTAATTCATATGAGTCACTGTCCAGACTGATTTGACATGAACAAATCTTAATGTGATTCTGAAAAGCTGACACTAATATGTTGGTCACGTCTATCAACTCAGCATCATCAGAAAAGAGCCTGGAGCCTCTTTTTACCCATGTGAATCCTTCAATGACCCAGGGAGTTAAAAACATGGATTATCTTAGCAGCCACAGAGTTCATCCCATCAGGGAGCTCTGAGGTGGCCCGCAGGAAATGGGAGAATGTATGTGGGCTCTCTGACTCCCGAGGTCACAAAAAGGCTAGTGTCTGGGAGCCCAGGAGCGCTGCACAAAGCTGTTAGGTGCCCTGAGCCGGAGGCTTTGTGCGCAAATTATTTTCTCCCCCATAAGGGTGTGTCAGTGTTAGCAGGCTTCCACTGTGTCCCGTGGCACAATGCAGGGTCAGGTTGGGGACATCACAGGGCAGTGGAGGGAAATCCATTAGCAGCCTAAACAACCCCGCACTGGCTCCTTGCCCTCGAGTGTGCTGCTAAAAGGATGCTTCTAGCTGTGCAGTGGGTGAGCCCTGTACTTCCACTGGGTCTATGGGGTGAGGTAGCTCATTGTCTAGTAAAACATTGCCTGAATCTCTCCAGTAAAGTAACAGAGAGAGTGCTGGCCTGAAGGTCAGAAAATCAGTCCAGGAGCAGACTTGCCACTCGTAACTCAGCAGCCTTGAGGATATCAGCTAACCTCTTAGAACTCTGGTTTCTAATCAGACAGCATTGTTGGAAGAAGGTCACCCTATATTCCATACTAAGAATGAGTCTGCTAACGTTTTATGACCCGTGTCTCTGTGGTACTGTTACACCAGAGCACGTGTGTCTGCTGCATAAAAGCCAGAATGTGCTGGAGTGTGTAGAAAAGAAAAAGGTTTTGTTGAATGCAGCTCTTTTCTCACGAGTGGCTTTTACTCAGCTCTCTTTCTGGCAGCAACTTACACATGCTTCAGCCCCACCCATCCAGTAATTACCTGGGAAGGATAGAGAAGTAGGTCATCGTCAAGCTCTGATCACTGCTGCTGAGGACCTTCCATCTTACTCGACATCCTTTCCATCAGATTGCCAGGCCTCTTGCACAGGCGTGTGTGCACAGTCTTCTAAATGAGACCTCTTTGTGCCCCCAAAAGACAGAGACTCAGTGACAAGTCTCTTCAGGATGGTTTAACCTAAATTCATTTCATCTTTCCTCTCACGGCTGCCTGCGTTTCCCCTGCTCACCCCTTGACGGACTCACCCCCATGCTGAACTCCATACTGGCCCTTGACAAGCTCTGCAGAGAGTCACGTTGGCTTGGAAGGCTCTCTCTCCATATCCAAGCCCCATTGCTGTCCCCTCTTGCCAACAGTCATCGCAGGAAGCCATCTCACAAATCCGATCCTCAGCCCCAGGGAAGCCCAGCCTAACATCTGGACTGCAGCCTCTCAACAGACCCTGAGCCAGAACCAGAGGGAGACCACCTTTGGATTCCTGACCCACAGAGGCTGTGAGATAAGAAGCTTTTGTTGCTCTAAACCACTTGATTTTAGGATCATTTGTTATGCAGCCATAGATAATAGATACTCTAGTTAAACTTTTAAGACACATAGAGTGCAAATCCTAGATCTTGGCTGCCCGTTGCCTAGTGATATTACTGAGGATACCCACCCCTGCAGCGGGGTATGAAATACTTGTGTTACAGAGAAGGTCAGATATTCAGAGTGACAGCCGTGAGCGAGATGAGGGTGGGGGCTGGCATAGCATAGCTGGTGCTCTCCACCAGTTTTTACTTTCTTTTCAGAAAGGCTAATTTCCATAGCAGTTGTCAGGAAACCTCGTGGTGCTCCCTGGCAAATATATTCTTGTTCTTGTGGTGCTGGATCTCTAGCATGTATTTAAAATTTCTGCTGACATGAAAACCTGGTCAGAGAAAGCAAACCCAACTCCCCTCTGCCCCCTAAGGATCACCATGATTCCTTCCCAGCCTCTCTATTGCCCAGTAAGCTGAGCAAAATGCAAGTTTAACAGAAGAAAAGTGCGTCAAAACCAACTTTCTCCCAGCGTATCAGGAGGGACACTTAGAAATTCCTCTCTTCAGGATCTCATGAGAAAAAGAGAAGACTTTCTTTTTCTCTCACACAACAATAAAGTGTGAATTGCGTTGAATTATGACAGAAGAGGTCGAGAAAGACAGCAAGAGCAACACTGAGCGTGAGGGAAGGCATTTTCCTCTGCGTGGCGGGTGGTCTGCCTGTGACAGCGGAAGGCCCTGTGCTGCCACGACTACCCCGTCCCCGCTGGCCACAGCGCCTGGCGCTCCGTTCCAAGGTGCATGGAGCCAGGGCGTGCTGTGTGGATTTTTTTTGTTGTCATTGGCATCAAGAGGGGCCAGAAAGACATTCCCCTGCAAAAATGTGTTTCCCTGTGCTTCCGAGGGACTGTGATTATAAAAAACCGAAAGAGTGAAAGAGGCAGGGGAGGGAGAGCAAGAGAAGAGCTTATTAACCGGGAAGGGGAAGTTGTTTAGTCTCATGCCAAACCCTTCAGGTCTCCTGCAGGCCCATGGAGGGCTGCCCGCACCAAGGACCTAACTCGGAGGTCAGGAGAGGTCCCCGGGTGGCCTATATCATTCACACATGTCCTTGGCGAACCCCAAGAAATTTTTGCACAGAGCCTCAGACTTGTTCCCAAAGGTGACAGCTATGAACAGATGGGCCTTCACACCAAGGTATGGGCCCAACAAAAAGGTGAGAAGCAGTGAAGTCATAAAAACCCTGAAAAGTACCAGCAATCATTTCAGAAAGCAGCCACCTGGCGGATCTTCTCCTGGAAGTTCCTGTGTGTACCATGTGGACACCCGTGAAACACACACAGGTGAGGCCGTGAAAAGTTATCGGGGTCCAGAAGCACCTCCTGGGCCCCCGTCTCCCAGTCACTACCCTCGTCCTCTCTGCTTCTGAAGGCAACCACCGTCTTGACTTCTAACACCAATGTTTAGTTTACCTGTCTTCAAACTGGATACAGTGTATAATAACTTCACATATTTTGTTTGGTTCTGGCTTATTTTTCATAATTTTATGTTTCTAAAATTTATTTTTGGGGGGTAAAGCATTAATTGCTTTGAGCTTCCCTGATGGCTCAAAAAATAAAGAATCTGTCTGCAATTCAGGAGACATAGGTGATGCCTGTTCGATCCCTGGGTCTAGAAGATCCCCTGGAGGAGGAAAAGGCAACCCACTCAAGTAATCTTGCCTGAAAAATCCTATGGACAGAGGAGCCCGGTGGGCTACAATTCATGGGGTCACAAGGAGTCAGACATGACTGAGCAACTAAGCATGAGCACAATTAATTGCTTTATTTTAACAGCCATTCAAGATTCCATTGTATGAATGTGTCATCATTTATTCATTCTACTGATGATGGTTGGTTATTGCTAGATAATGATACTATAATCACTCTTTGCATATCTCATTGTGTTCATAGGCACCATTTCTGTAGGGTATATACCTAGGAGTGTGTATCTTCAAGTTTAATTAATAAAACTCTCTCGTGATGATGAATATATAGTTAAATTCAGAATATTTTAATAATATAATGGGGAGCATGAATCACATACAATCTAATACAAATATTTAAAGACAAAGTGTTAAAAATAACTGTAACTACAATATTTTTAATAGACACATAATAAAAAAGATGTACATTGTGGCACCACATCATAAAATGTGGGAGGGGAGTGTAAAAATGTAGAACATTTCTATGTTTTTTAACATAACTGACTGTTATAACGATAAGATGTTTTATGTAAACCTCCCTCATGGTAACCACAAAGCAACAACCTATAGCAGATATACAAAGGATACCGGCACACAGAAGGGAATCAAGCATACCACTGCAGAATATCATCAGAGCACAGAGGAAGAGGGCAAGAGAGGAGAGGACCTACGGAAGAGCCAGAAAGCAACTAACAAGACGGCAACAGTATTTCCACACCTATCAATAATTCGTTTAAATCTGAATGGTCTAAATTCAACAACTAAAAGACACACAGTGGCTGAATGGATTTTAAAAAAAGATCCAACTGTATGTTGCTTAAAAGAGACCCATTTTAGTTTTAAGGACACACATAGGCTCAAAGTGAAGGGATGGAAAAGATATTCCATGCAAGTGGAAACTAAAAAAATGTAGCAGTAGCTATACGTGCATTTTTAAAAATAGACTTTAAGACAAAAGCTGGAACCAGAGACAAAAGGTCAACAAACAATGATAAAATGATCAATTCCCCAAGAGGATGTCACCATGGTAAATATTTATGCACCAACATTGGAGTAAAATTGACAAAACCGACCACCACTACCACCACCCCTAAAGAAACAAACCAATGAAATCCTCTATTCCCTAAAGAAGATTAAGATTAAGATTAAAATTAAAGATTACACTTTGGCTCAATTGCCTGAGCCTAACCTTTGACTCTGCCTGGGCATCCCAGCACACCTGTGTCTTGGGATGATGCTGGTCCACACTGGGGAGGAAGTACGTGTCACCTTTGTTCTCACCCTAGGGTGGCATCACTGACTCAATGGACTCGAGTTTGATCAAACTCTAGGAGATAGGGAAGTCTGGCGTGCTGCAGTCCATGGAGTCCCAAAGAGTTGGATACAACTTAGCAACTGAACAACGAGGTTCATTTTAAAACATTCTTCACAAGACTCAGGAATCAAAGGTGCATATAAAGAATAAACACTCACTCTTTTTTTTTTTTGGCAATGGTTCAGATCTAGCAGGAAAATGAAATTATATTGTCAAACGAGAAAGAAGAGAGAGATTTTTAAAAGTTGCTATGTCACACTACTCAAAATAAAATCTCGGTTTAATGCAAGAGTCCCTAGGTAGTGTCCCTCTTCCAATCCTGCAGACTCACTCATTCATCTCCAAGTCCAATGCTTCCCACAGCGCCTCCTGCCCTTTATTTCTCCTTTCTGTCAGGGAAGGGCCAGCAGTTAGTGGCATCCCTTCTCTCCCCTGCAAATACCTCCTCTTCTCCCCAGTCCAAACACTCAAAGCTTCAAAGAAGTGAAAAATTTCTCTTCCTCACAAAATAATCCTGGGAAGAACTGACCTGACACACCAACGTACAATAAACTCCCTTTTTCATGAAACTTGAAGCAACCAGTAGTATTGAATCTCATTTGACCCCTTCAGGATTCCACCGGCAGGAATACATTGGGTGAGGGCATACCTGAATTCCTCCGGCTACCCAGGAGCATGTGTGCTATGATCCAAACTCTTCCATTTCGTAGCAAGTATTTTATAATGTAACCCAAGTGTTTGCTTTGAGATATTGTATTCCAAACCTTTCTCCTGGGGTTCACCCTTGCCTTTAATATCCAAGCAAAATGGCATCATGTAATTGGAAAGGCCAGATGCCATGGAGCCCCAATGAAATATAGGTGCTTCTGATTATTCAACAAAATGGATGCTTTTTGAGGACCTATTATGTTAAAAGTCTCAATGCTAGGTGCTTATAAAATACAGAGAGATTAAAAAAAAAAAAGTGATGGCCCCATCGTCAAGAGCTTTTATAATCCAGTGAGTTTTCTGTGTCCTTCACACCAGATCTCAAAACAGCACCATTCCAGGGGCAGGTGGCTGTCCATTTCCTATAAAGCCTGGAGAGGGAAAGTGACGGTGGACAGCCTGGGGTGAATCTTCTGCTAGAAGCTAGTGCCTGTTTCTCAGGGTAGCCTGCAGTATAAATAATCACACAACATAGCGGATCAATTATTTGCTGTTTCTGCAGGCATTTGGGACCATGTCACCTCTCTTTTCCTAGCTGTGAGTTTTTGTCATCACATTTTGCCCCAGTAAGAGTTGGCAAACCTATTCCATGAAACCAAATGCTTCAGTGAAATGGGATTTAGCTCCTTAGGGCTCAGCTCCCCCATGAGAAATGATCCCCCCAGCATCCCTACTAGGTCTCTCCTGTTGCCAGGCAACAGCCCTAAAGCTCCCTGAGCTTTCGGTCAGGGCCCTGACTGTGGGAATGACTTCCTTTGTCCTCATGTGTGCCTTCCTGCTTTCTAAATGTCCTCTGGCAGCTGAGGTCACCCTGCATGTGAGCATCTATATCCTGATTTGTGTCTACTTCTGAGCTCTTTACCCCCAAGAATCCCAAAGCTTCCTCTTTATGTCATGGATGTTACACCATCTATATGCACACAGCATATATGAACACATTATATATGCAAATAGAGCTAGTTCCTTGGAAGTTCTCTGTTTCTTCCTTGCCAGCTGCCAGATTTGGCAGGCCGGCTGACACCCAGCCAGGCCATTTTATTCATCAAGGCACAAAACCGGGGTTTGGCCCCTCTCTTCCTAAGAATCACAGAATATCAAGGCTGGGAAGAGCTGGGGGGGTCCTCAATTCTCCTTTGATAACTCTGGCCCTTTCCTTGGAGCTAAATTAAACTGTTCTCCCCAGCTATTGTAAACCTGTCTTCCTTATGATGGAGTACTTGTGGCTTATTCCTTGGGGAGCGCTAAAGATGGTGTCTAAAGAACAGCTGGATATATAAGAAAGAGGGCAGTGTCAGCCTCTGCGGAGAGTGTCCATCAGGACCTGAGGTTTCTTTGTGGCAGGAATGTGTGTGGCATGATAAAAACCATTCCATTTCATAGAAAACTTGTGATGCAATTCAAGTGTCTGCTTGGGATGTCAGTTCCCAAGTCTTTCTCCTGGGAGGTCATTCTCTCCTTTAAGATCAAAAAGAAGAAAAAAAAAGGAAGCTTGAGTACATTGCACATTCTTTATGAAGCCTGTAGCCCAGTGTCCCATGTGTCCTGGGAGTCTCAGAAGGATTGTATTCCTTTCAGTGTCCTCTCTTTCTCGCTCTCCCCATCCCCACTCTCCTCCTCATTCCCTGGATTTCTCTGCCTGTCCTCTTTATCTTCCACAGAAGGTCTCTTTAGTATATATGAGCTGCTGCCTCATGCTAAGCCTTTATAGGGTAATCAAGGACATCTTTGCAAGTTAAGTATTTCTTCTGGATTAAAAATAATCCAATCAATACTTTCCCATTCAAAAGAAAAAAATGGGGCAATACATATTTATCCCTCCATAGAGTATTTTTCTAGCTTTTGTATTAGTTGTTATTGCCCCATGTAAATTACAGCAAAATTTGGTGATTTAAAATAACTTACATTTATAATCTCACAGTTTCTGTGAATTGCAAAACTGGAAGTAGCTTAACTGGGTGGTTCTTGCTTGGAGTCTCCCGTGAGGTCTGTCAAGTCCAGGACTGCAGTCATCTGAGGGCTCAACTAGGGCTGAAAGATCTTCTTTCTAGTTGGTTCACTCTCATGTCTGATGTGGAGTAAGAAATGCACTCCACTCCAGTATTCTTGCCTGGAGAATCCCATGGACAGAGGAGCCTGGCGGGCTACTGTCCATGGGGTTGCAGAGTTGGACACGACTGAGCCACAGAGCACGGATGCCTGATAAGTTAGTCTTTGCTGTTGACAAGCGGTCTTACCCCTTGCACCAATTTATCCTTGGAACTGCTTGAGTGTCCCCACAGCATGGAAGCTGGCTTCTTCTAAGATGAGTGATCCAAAAGAGAACAAGACGGAAGCAGCAAGGTCTTTTATGGGAAGTCATATTTAGTCATGTCTGTAACATCCTGTTGGTTTGTGCAGGCCAGTCTTTTTCAATGTAAGAGGCGACGCACAAGGGCGTGGGCATCATGAGCAAGAACCATGGTGGATAAGAAGGGCACCATGAAGACTGCCTGCTGCACTGCTTAAAATGAACATCAGATCTCAAAAAACACACATTTCACTGGATCGAAAATGCCATTGACCGCAAGATACATCTTTATTTTATGTAACAAGAAAGAAAAAATGGCCAATATTGGGAGACTCTCCAAATAAAGCTGACCCACCAAAGCTACACCTTCAGTTTTGGGGTAAATAATTATAAATTCACCCCGTAGAAAGAAACAGCAGAAAACTTGTAAGTCTCAGTTTGCATGGAGTGAAGGTAGGGAAAAAGTATTCCTTAGAGAATTTGAACTCAAGTGGATAAGAGCCCCCAGATTGAGACAGCTTTAAATAGAACCTAAAATCCCCTCTTAAGAAACTTGATCTCAATCTAGATGAACTAAATTGACGAGACATTCGAATTTTAAACAAAGTTAAAATATGAGAAAATGTGTATTTTAAACTCAAGAAAACATAGTAAGTCACCTCAGCGAGAATTCAGGTAAAATGTACAGAAATGGTTGAGAGTCAGCATTCTTTAGGGCAAAATCACAAAAATGGAGTCTTATTTTTGACAAAAGAACAGAACGTTGGTCCATCTGCTGTGTTTTGTTGGCCAATGTTGTGTCCTTTCTCACGTCGGTTTCTTAGACTCAGCTAATTAATTACAGAAGAAGATGAAGAGAAGCAGAAAGCTTATGAAGGGAATCAGTGTAGAATCAGTGGAAATAAAATAAACTTTGAATTAGATCCAGGTCTAATTCAAAGTAGATTGCAGGTCTTTATAGCTGTGCAATCTTAAACAAGCTAGTTTCCCTCTCTAAGTTGTAAGAATTAAATAGCACCTACGAAACACCTAGCACAGTGCTTATCATATTTGTTCAAGAATGATAACTATTATGATGCTGCTGCTAAGTCACTTCAGTTGTGTCTGACTCTGTGTGACCACATAGACAGCAGCCCACCAGGCTCCCCCGTCCCTGGGATTCTCCAGGCAAGAACACTGGAGTGGGTTGCCATTTCCTTCTCCAATGCATGAAAGTGAAAAGTGAAAGTAAAGTCGCTCAGTCGTGTCTGACCCTCAGCGACCCCATGGACTGCAGCCTACCAGGCTCCCATGGGATTTTCCAGGCAGGAGTACTGGAATGAGGTGCCATTGCCTTCTCCAAACTAGTATGATAATTACCATATACTTATCAATTTCTAAAACTGCACTTCTTTTTTGAGATTTTTTTTAAACCTCAACTAACAGAAAGCCTAATACCCAGGGAAGACCACCTTCCTCCTGCTGCTCATTCAGTAATATCTGCCAATAACTGAGCATAAGTCCTGGGCTTGAGTGTTAGTCCAGCTGCAACAGCTAGACAAGGCACGTGTGTCTACACAATCTCCTTCCCAAGGAGCCTTAAAGGAAGAGCAGTGTGTTGCCAGGTTGACTGTATTGAGGTCTTGCACTCACGCTGAGCGCTCTGTCTCTTCAGTTGTGTCCAACTCTTTGCGGCCTTATGGACCATAGACCATCAGGCCCCTCTGTCCGTGGGACTCTCCAGGCAGGACTACAGGAGTGGGTTGCCATATGCTTCTCCAGGGGATCTTCCCAACCCAGGGATCGAACCTGAGTCTCTTAGGTCTCCTGCACTGGCAGGTGAGTTCTTTACCAATAGCACCACCTGGGAAGCCCCACTGAGGGGCTGTATAATATCCTTTTTTTTTTTTCCTCTCCCTTCTTCAACTGAAGAACAAAATGCAAGAGGTAGACAAAGGAGGTCAAAATTTTAGCTATATTGCTGAGAAAGTCAATTAGAGAACATAGCTTTAGACCTGTGGTCAAAAGAGCATGTCACAAGAAAGAGGAACTTGACAGTGAAGAAACCTGGCAGATGCTGTCTCAGCCAGGTGATCAAGGTCAATATCGACACTTGTAAACCATGTAGATATAAGTACGCTTGACATGTATGGTATGACGAGAATAACACTTTACCTCCAAGATCTTCCTCCCCAAAACCTATAATTCTGGCCTAATCATCAGAAAAACTTCAGGCAAATTGCAAATGATGAATTTTCTACAAAATACCTGACCAGTACACCATCAAGTTCCTCAAAAACAAACAAAATCTGAAAACCTGACATGAGCCAAGAGGAGCTTAAGCAGATGTGACCAAAGATTGCAGTGTGACGCCCTGGCTGGGATGCTGGAATGGAAAAAGAACGTTAGGTAAAAGCTAAGGAAATCTACATAGACAATGGACTTCAGTCAATAAGACTCTAGTCAATTTGGGTTCCTTAATTTAACAATGAATCATACTAATATAAGATTTTAATATGAAAGGAAACAATACAGATTTTACAGCTCTCTCTGTACCATCTTCTTAAATGTTCTGTGAATTTAGAACTGTTGTGAAAAAGAGAGTATCGAAGAGAAAAACAGGCAGGCCACGCCAGTATACCCCAGCCCTTCACCTAAGTGTAGATGGTGGGGCAGCTACCTGGGACCTGCAAAGCAGACTTCCTGACCCAGCATGGCTCCCCAGGANTGAATTTAGAACTGTTGTGAAAAAGAGAGTATCGAAGAGAAAAACAGGCAGGCCACGCCAGTATACCCCAGCCCTTCACCTAAGTGTAGATGGTGGGGCAGCTACCTGGGACCTGCAAAGCAGACTTCCTGACCCAGCATGGCTCCCCAGGACCACAGGCAGAGGAAACCAAATCCCCAAGACTTAAAGACGTTTCCCTGATTGACCCCACCCGATCATGGGCCACCGGCTGTGACCCTGTATCAGGTCATGAAGACAGCCTCCACAGAGGGTCAGGGAACCATTGCAAGGGGCCAGATATGTTTCCAAAGAGGCTCAAGGCAAAGCAGTCAGACTCTGGATGCTTGGGCTCAGCTGTCTGAACTCAAAGCCTGGGTTTGCCCCTTTCTCCCTGTGTGACCCTCGCAGGTAGCTTAACATCACTGAGCCTCAGTTTTGTGATCTGTAAGATGGTGATGGCGGTGGTGTCTACCTCAGGGGCTGGAGAGGATTAAATTTACTACAGCAAAGTGGCTGGAACAGTCCCGAGGACACAGTAAGTGCTTGATGATTGTATGTTGTTACTATTACTCTCAGAGAAACAGAAAGCCAGGGAAAGAGGGGCCCTCCCTGACCTGGGAGTCGGCATGGGAGAGCTTTCAGGGGGCTCAGGAAGAAGCCCTTGCTGAGATAAGGAGGTGAAAGGCAGTGAAGGGGGCACGTCCATGCTGTGGCCGCAGCCCAGGGCACATGTGGGAAGACAGGCAAGACCAGACAGGAGTGGAGATAAGTTCAGCCATGAGGCCAAAGAGCACCAGGTTTCTGTACTTCTCTAGGGAGGG
>SJYV01024926.1:0-12790 GCA_006410875.1 Neotragus pygmaeus | reverse complement strand
CCTGTCCATCACCAACTCCAGGAGTTCACTCAGACTCTCATCCATCGAGTCCGTGATGCCATCCAGCCATCTCATCCTCGGTCGTCCCCTTCTCCTCCTGCCCCCAATCCCTCCCAGCATTAAAGTCTTTTTCCAATGAGTCAACTCTTTGCATGAGGTGGCCAAAGTACTGGAGTTTCAGCTTTAGCATCATTCCTTCCAAAGAAATTCCAGGGCTGATCTCCTTCAGAATGGACTGGTTGGATCGATAAATACACACATATCTTGTGTTATCATGCTTTGCTTTGTTGCATTTTTATTGAAGATTAGGGGCAACCCTCACTGAGTAAGTCTGTAAGAACCATTTTCCCAAGGGCATTTACTCACTTCATGCCTTTATACAATTTGGTAATTCTCATGGCATTTCAAACTTTTGCCTTGTTATTAGACTTGTCATGGTGACCTGCCATTAGTGATCTTTGATGTTACTATCGTAACTGTTTTGGCATTTAAAATTTTTTTCTATTTTTTATTTTTTTGGTTTGGTGGTGCCATGCAGCAGGCAGGATTTTGGTTCCCAATCAGAGGTCGATCCAGCACCCTCTATGGTGGAAGCTAGGAGTCCCGACCACTATACCATCAGGGAAGTCCCTTTTTTTTTGTTTTAAGGTACGTTTTAAATTAACACATGTCATAGCCATTTGAAAATACCCTGATGTTGGGAAAGATTGAAGGCAGGAGGAGAAGGGGATGACAAAGGATGAGATGGTTGGATGTCATCACTGACTCAACGAACATGAGTTTGGGTAAACTCCAGGAGTTGGTGATGTAAAGGGACGCCTGGCGTGCTGCACTTCATGGGGTCGCAAAGGGTCAGACACGACTGAGCAACTGAACTGAACTGAACTGAGTATGTGAACATTGATTTGTTAGACATAATGCTATTGCACTAGACTACAGTTTAGCATGAATGTTTATATGCACGTGGAAACCAAAATCTTATGTGACTCTGTTTTAATACTTGCTTTATCGCAGTTGTCTGGACCTGAAACTGCAGTGTCTCAGAGGTCTGCCTATAAATAACTCCTGGGTGAGTCTAGTGCCATCGGGTGGCTTCACTCCTCCCCATCTCAAATGCCACCCCCTCTCATACTTTAATGTGAGTATAGGCGTAAAAAATAAAACAACCAATATAAATTGCAGGATTTGCTGGTCTAGAGTTGTTAGCAAGTCCATCTATCAGCAACACCGCGTTAGAACCCAGAGTTTCAGAGTCACTCACTTCTCCTCTCTTGTTCTCCATCCCTTGAAGTTTTTGGAACAGCTGGCAATAAGAAGTAAAATGAAGTGCTCTGGTATGGAAGTAGGGGTGGCTTCCCAAATATTGCTGGGTTACAACTGCAGCCCTGAGATTTGCGGTGCGCAGAACAGCAGAGCCAAGTGATGAGGTCACGATTTGGGCTCCTGGCAGCTTCTCTGCAGCCATGGCAGGAAGCAACCATGGACAACTCATAGACCAACGGGGTGGCTGTGTTCCCATACAACTTTATTTATAGACACTGAAATTTGAGTTTCAGGTAACTTTTACATGCCACAAAATGTCATTTTTCTCTTGATTTTTTTCCAACCATCTAAAAACAGTGGAAAAAAAAAAACTAGTCTTAGTTCCAAAACCCTATAAAGATAGCAAGAGAATTCAGCTTTCAGGTCATAGTTTGCCCACTCCTATTTTGAAGGATGGTCCTCCCTGGTAGCTCAGTGGTAAAGCATCTGCCTGCCAGTGCAACAGATGTGGGTTCGATCACAGGGTCAGGAAGATCCCCTGGAGGAGGAAATGGCAATTCACTCCAGCATCCTTGCCTGACAAATCTCATAGACAGAGGAACCTGGCAGGCTACAATCCAGGGGTTACAAAAGAGTCAGACGTGACTAAGCGACTGAGCAAGCATGAGCGCAAAGTATAAAGACTGGTTTTAAATAAAGCCTTAATTCTATCAAGTCGTCAGCAAACTACAGACCTAAAGCCTCTTCTCTATATTTTCTGGGGCAAATGGCAACATCTCTGCAGAGAGGGTTTTCCGCATCAGAGAGGCAGTTCACCTTACTCCATTCATCCATCTTCCTTGTTTGCAGCATCTCACCCCTCCTTTCCATAAGCAGTTGCTGTCTCAGATGGTAGGAAAAGGAAACTCAGAGAAACCCTTATCACTCTCAACTGGGTGATTCTGGGCTCCTGCCGCCATTACGAAAAAGCTTCTTTTAGCCTCATAACTGTTGCCAGAACTGAATGAGTTCAATTCAGTTGCTATAACTCACTTCTATGGCACCTCCCAGGCAGGCAAGGTGTTACACTATACAGAAGCTCTTAGCTCCCAGTCTCCTGGGAAGGGTAAGCTTAGGGTGTGCTTGAGAAAATGACATGTAAACAACAAGGACATGGTTCAATCTAGTTGTGATGCCTCCACAATTAAAATAGTCTTTGGTTTTGTAGTCAAGTGGCCTGCATGCTGCAACCAGAAATTTGAAATAGGAACAATAATGGTAGGTGCTGACATTCACACGTGGATGCAGAGTAGCAAACAGATGCTAGATGAACAGGAGTAAACAAAGAAAAGGAGAAAGGAAACCAGAGCTCCTTAATCAGTCCTGAGATTGCACATCTGGACTATTTTTCAGAGAAGGAGACAAGGCCACAGAGGTCATGGTTTGTCCAAGCTCCCTGGCCATGTAGCAGGTACAGTGAAGGCTGGACCTCAGTGTCCCCAGCTGGGATGTTCATGTCAGGCATAGACTTCTAATAACAAATCGGCTGAAATCACAGATTTATATCTGTTTATACGGACAGTCTCATGTTCCTTGACTTAAGGAAGAGGGCATTAGTGTGGGTGTCCAGGACAGTCTTGTGTATATTTCCATCCTGTAAGTAACAGTACCCTTTTCACTCACTTTCAACAGTGTCTGGCTGAACACAAATTACATGATCACTCTAGTATTTGGCTGGACAGACGGCCAATGTCTGCCAGACTTCAGAGACTAATCAGAGGGGAAATGTTCCCTGACTCAGCTTTAGGGTGGCAGGCTCCCCTGGGATGGCCAGAAGCCTATATTCACAGTGCTCTGATTCTCCTCACCCAGTTCTTAGCCAAGGCATTAAGTTCAAAGAGTCTTTGTCCTGCGCATTCTGTAGGCATCTTCTTCGTGCTCTGGAGCCTGATCCTTTCAGGAGCAGGAGCCGCTCAATGCAGACACGGCCTTTTAGCACATCTGCCCCAGCCCCTCCCCTCTGAACAGCCCCAGCCCTTCCCGACCATCCCGGGAGAGCAGCCTCAGCAAACTCTAGAAAACCCTTTTACCCAGAAGATATGGCTTCCAAGTTGGATGCCCTCTGGGAAACAGAAAGATTAGACACTTACTTGGTGTTGAAAAACAAGTACCTGACCATCTGGGAGGGCTTCCCATGGGGAAGTCCATGGGGTCAGAAAGAGCTGGACATTACTGAGCGGCTGACCTGGACTGAACTGAGGGCTTCCCAGGTGGTGCTAGTGGTAAAGAATCCGCCTGCCAGTGCAGAAGGCCTGAGAGACTCGGGTTCAATCCCTGGGTTGGGAAGATCCCCTGGAGGAGGGCATGACAGCCCACTCCAGTATTCTTGTCTGGAGAACCCTCGTGGACAGAGGAGCCTGGCGGGCTACAGTCTATGGGGTCGCAAAGAGCTGGACACAACTGAAGTGACTTAGCACTCATACAATCTTCTGGACAAGAGAGAGTTAGAGGTAAACACCACATGGGCTGAAGAAAGACAGTGTGACCCTAACCATCCTGATGTTCAGTTAACAAAGGAAGAAAGGAGGGGAGAGACTGTTTTGAGCAGGTGTTCCCCAAAGTGACCCGAGGACCCTCCTGAAGGGCGTGGTAGAAGGCGGATTCCTGACCTCCCTCTCACAGAGAAGCTGAGGACAAGGTCATGTGTGCTAAGTTGCTTCAGTGATGTCCAACTCTTTGCAACCCCATGTACTGTAACCCACCAGGCTCCCCTGTCCATGGGATTCTCCAGACAAGAATCCTGGAGTGGGTTGCCATGCCCTCCTCCAGGGGATCTGCCTGACCCAGGGACAAACCAGGGTCTTCTACACCTCCTGCATTGGCAGGCAGGTTCTTTACCGCTAGACCACCTAGGAAGCCTGAGGATGAGGTCGGAGGCTGCATCTACCCAGATTCCAGATGATTCTAATGGGCACCACATGCTGGGGGGAAACTGCCTCAGAAACATGTTTCAATAAATGCACTCTGACCAATCTTCTCTCTCTGTAGCGTTTATACTGTCTTATGGTGGCTTAACAGGCCTTTTTTTCCTAGAACTGAAAGGGTGAGATCCCCAAAAGACAGATTCTGATGAGAAAAGAACCAGGCAATCAAGTAAAGAGGGGCAAAGCAGGCAAGAAGAGAGAAGCCGTGTGAGCCTGGGTCTCTGGGAGCTCTTCCAGCTGGCCTGTGCTGAACACCCTCTCCCCTCGCCTCCCAGGTAACACAATGTGACTGGGCTTATTAGCTCAGAATGTTCCTCTACTGTTGTGGGCTGGGTCACTGGTCTGATTCTTCAGAGGCCAGTTTGTCCATTTACTCTGCTTTGCCATCAGGTATCTCTCTATGCTTCTTGTGAGGTGAAAACAATTGGGAAGCACTGTAATTATTCTTCCGCAAAGCATATTTATCAGCCTCCTAATGACTGTGTACTCAAGTCTAATGTGTGTCTAGGTGTGTATGTGGCATGGATTCCCCACCACCAACAGATTCTCCCACACCAGTGGGGTGTTACACAATTCTGACCCTGCCTACCAGGAGACAGCACCAGATCTCACAGATTAAAGAGCTCAGTCCTATAAGAATGCCCCCAACCTACTTCAAGTGCTAATCACAAGCCTAGGTCATCACCTGTGCTTTTGACTGACCAGCTATAGACCAGAAGTTCCCATGAGCCCTCTCCTCGGGTTTGATTCATTTGCTTAAGTGGCTCACCAAACTCAGAGAAGCATCTTACTTCCTAGATATTGGGTTTATTATAAAAGGATATATAACTCAGGAACAACCAAATGAAAGAGATGCACAGGGCAAGACATGGGCAAGGGGCGCAGAGCTCCCATGCCTCTCCAGGTGTCCTACCCTCCCCAAACCTCCCCATGTTTACCCACCCGGAAACTCTCTGAATCTGTCCTTCTGCGTCTCTCTGGAGGCTTCATTATATAGGCATGATCAATTAAATCATCGGCCACTGTTGATGGAGGATTCAACCCCCAGCCTCTCCCTGTCCTCTCAAATTCGGGATTGGGACTAAAAGTTCCAGCCATCTATTCACCTGCTTGGTTCCCCAGGCAACCAGCCCCCATCCTTAGGTGACCCAGGGGCTTTCAAAAGTCACTTTGTTAACTTAACAAAAGACACCTTTATCATTCTCATCCGTTTTTTTTTTTTTTAACTTTATACTTAATCATCACTTTTGAAAAATCCCAAGGGTTTTAGCAGCTCTGTGCCAGAAACTGGGACGCAGACCAAATACATATCTTATTTTAATTATAAACCGCATTATCACCCAGTCTTTTCACAGGTTAACTTGGGAAAGGGGTTGGGGAGCAGTGATTTCAGCTTGCTTGCTATTGAACGAACGGAATGAGAATGCAAAACTGACATACCCACGTGTCTCTATCAAAGTCCCACAGCCAGTACAGGGCTGGTTTATCCAGGAGCAGCTGGAAGACTGTGCATCCCTTCAGGAAAGGCTGAAGCTCTCAGTGCTAATCTGATCCTAAAACCTCCCATCCAGGCCTTCTCCCCTCCCCTGGCTGGCTTGCTCTCTTTCCAGGCTTACTCCTTCCTCCCAGAGCTGGTGGTGTTTCTGGATGCTTCTGAAGCATCAGCAATAAAAAGGAAAAGCCAGGGGCAGAATCCCGGTGGGGAGAAGGAAAGTGCTGAGGTGACTGCTGCCCCACAGCTGGGTCATTTTACATCAAGTCATTCTCATCGAAAGATCGAGAAGGCCACTTACGTCCTTTCAACACGAATGGACACATGTGGTCTTTCCCCTGAGAGAATCACATTAAGACTGATTTGCCCTTTTAAGCTCCCAAATGCAACTCTAGAAGGTGTGGTAAGGCTACATTTAACCTCAAACCCAAATTTGAATGTCAGCCTGCAGTGAGGGATCGTTGTTCCCCTAGGAACTGGCCAGACTGGACTTTGCTCTTACCCAGCCTTCACTCATGGGGCCAGGCCTCCCGAGGGGGGCCCTCTGAGGATCACAAACTGCCAGCCACACCACAGACACTCCTTTCCTGGAGAAAAGACCATAACAGGCTAGACGGACACACCCCAGCCTGTCCTGCTTCACAGCAGACAGGGAAGGAGAGCCATCTGCCAACTTCTCATGGGCTCAAGCAGCAGAGTCAGAACACATATCCAGGGACTTGCGGAGATGCTGCCCATTTAGTGAAACTATGGTCCACACACTTTCTAGAACAAAAGCCCTTGTTAGTTCATGCATCCCTCATATCTTCTTCCCACTCCCTGGATATCTGTCAGACTCCTGACGATTCTACCAAGCAGGTTTTCTGTCTTCTGAAGGAGTCGGTGGGCCTTTCTTCATATCTTCCAGAGAGTGGGGGCCAAATGTTAACCTATCACCGTGGACCTGAGAAAATGGGCTATAACCACACCAGTTTTTTAAATTAACTATTAAAAAAAAAGAATTTTGTACATACTGCTATATTTAAGATGGATAACCAACAAGGACCTACAGTATAGCACATGGAACTCTGCTCACTGTTTTGTGGGAGTTTGAGGGAAAATGGATACACATGTACGTATGGCTGAGTACATTTGCTGTTCACCTGAAACCAACAGAACATTGTTAGTTGACTATACCACAGTATGAAATAAACAGAAAGTTGTTTTTTTTAAAGAGTTTTCTGAGAGAGTGGTGAATATTGAAATGAAAAGTGGTGGTGTCTTCTTGATTATATTCCTTCAAGAGGAAAGAGCTCAGGCTATGTGATGAAGCCCTCACTCCACTGTTTGCAGATATGCATAGACTTAACTTATTTTCTTGGATTCCTTTTAAAATCTTGTGACCTGTGGGAAAAAAGAAAAGTGCCAAAATGTGTGGCAAACAGTGTGTGGTACAATTATAGTTTTGTTTTCTCTTTCTTCCTATTGGATGTATTTTGCAATGTTCTAGAACAAGCGTATATTAGGCATCAGAAAGAAGGGGAGACACTGTCCTGGCGCTGGGACAGTCATAGGTCATACTGTGCAAATGAAGTAACTTAGTGGCAGATGCTTTGTGAGGGATGGGGAAGGGCTGGCGCAGTGGCATCATTTCCATGATCATGCAGCTAAAATCCAGAGTCAAGTCTTCCACGTGGTCAGAGCTGTCCTCTCTCAGGAATATGCCCAAATCCACCTGGGCCTGCGGTTAGATTTGGAAGCAGAGATGGTTGAGGTATTTCCCACCCACCTTTATGCATGCTTGTGTGCTAAGTCACTTCAGTCATGTCCAACTCTTTGCGAGCCTATGGACCGCAGCCCACCAGGCTCCTCTGTCCACAGAATTCTCCAAGAATACTGGAGTGGGTTGCCATGCCCTCCTCCAGGGGATCTTCCCAACCTAGGGATCAAATCCAAGTCTCTTATGTCTTCAAAATTGGCAGGCGGGTTCTTTACCAATAACACCACCTAGGATGGCCAGCAACATTTATAAAACCAGTTAAATGCCGGCTTCCAGAAACCGCTTTACAAATTTGAGAACAACAACTATGAGAGCTACCATCAGTCATCCAGTCTTGGCTAAGTGGTCCAGGAGCAATGGAAAGAGAAAGAAATGAATGGACTGCTTCTGACCCATCTGACTCTGTGTCTTTGGCCCATAAAAGTGACCCTTGTCAGCAATTCTCTTGGAGCTTGCAAATCATGTCTCCAGACTTCGGTTAGCTTGAGCACAAATTGGGGGCAAGGAAGAGGGTAAGTGTTTGGACTTTTCTAGGTAAATATATTAAAAGTAGGAAGCAAATGAAAATTTCCCCCCTCTTGCCAGCTCCCAACATTGATCTTCTTTTTAATGGTATTTTTTTATTTTTTGGAGTATACTTGATTTACAGTGTTGTGTTAGTTTTTGCCATACAGCAAACTGAATCAGTTATACATGGACGTATATCCCTTCTCTTTTAGATTCTATTCCCGTATTGGTCATTACTGAGTATTGAATAGAGTTCCTGTGCTATACAGTAGCTCCCAGCATTGCTCTTTAATAGCATGCGCTGGACAAAGGAATATTCAGATACTTTCTCAGTGAGGTGGAAATGGTAGCTTGGTAGCTCTTTATCTATTCCAACCCAAGGGCTATCATATGCTGCAATCACTTTGAAGGCTTAAAAGTGGAATTTTCCAGACCTTTAATGGGTCAATCCTTAAATCATGTTCTCCTGAAAATCTTTTCTGGGGACCCAGCCTAAAATCCCACATCTTTAGACCTCCCAACAATTTTGTAAGCAGCTAATGCTCTGTGTTAAATCCCTTTGTGCTTAAACTATAATGAACACTGTTACCTGCAACTGAACCCTGACTTTCAGCAAAGATGTGCTGTCTGCCCCATAAGACAAGCCCTGTGCTACTTGGTGAAGGCACGGACAGTAATTCATCTGTACTGAGTACCACTTATGTGCCACAGATCACTCCAAAGTTCTTTTCCTCCAAAACCTTATTGATGATAATTACAACTGGATAAACAAATATAATTACGAGTGTACATTATGATTCAGCCTGTTAATACTATAACAGGAGCTCTAAACAGAGCTATGTAACAGAAGAGAAGACAGAGATCAAGAATTGGGTAAACTTTCAAAAGTGGGGCTCCACACTCCCTGTACGTAACACTGCTATCAACTCCTAGGCTGCTCCTAAAGCCCTCTTCCTTTTCTGGCTGTTTTCCACCTACTGAGGCTTAACACATTTCAGTCTTGCGAGGTTGGTCTCCTCATGATTTCTCACCTCACCACCTCTGTTTATTTTATCCCTCATACTTTGAGTGTTTCTCTTTGCCCACCCAATCTGACTCCTTATTCCCCTCTACTTTCTCTGAATTCCTACACCATTTCCACACTCACTGTTTTGTGTTCAGTCTTGCTGACGTGAGGTTTATATAGTTTGTCATTATCACCCATCTGCTTATCCTGCTTCAGCAGCCCTTGCAAACAAGGAACCTTACACTAAGCACATGGCAGTCACTGGATAAGGCACTGGATACACTTGATTTTTTAACAACCTCTGCTGCTTGATTTTCTTGTTTATCCACATAGCCCTCACCTTGCTGTCCTAAATGAGGTCAACACAAATCAGAATTCAAGGCAGAGGAGGAAGCAGGGTACTCAGTTTAAGAATGAAAAGAGGACAAGAAAGGCAGAAAATGGGGAAGGTAATACACCAGAAATCAAATGAAAAAAGGAAGGGAAAAAATACTTTGTCCTAAGGCTAGACAACACATTTCTATCTTCCTCCGAGTATCATCTCGATTCTTGATGATACTGTTTGACTTTCTAAGTGCCTGTTCAGATGATATGAACCATGTTAGAGTCTTCTGATGCTCATGCGAGTGTGACAATAGAGGTCAAGTTCCCAATCATGACCCCAGTCTACCATTCACAATCCCCATCAGTTGCAATGGTACAGACCAAGCATTTGCTTTATTTCCATCATCCAGGTACCAAACACAAAATCCTCTCCACTCTTTCCTGTCTCCCATACTGCTGGGGAAACCAATCTGCCTCTCTTCTTCTAATGAACTAAAAAAAAAAAAGCAAAATGCTTCTCCTGAGAGTAAACTAGGATTTGGAAGTTTTTGCAGTGTTTGTTTCCACCTATTTATCTTCCACTTGAGAGCAGATGGATACATTCATCTGTATTGAGTACCTCCTATATGGCAGAGATCACTCTGACATCTTTTCCCTTCAAGACCTTATTGATAATTACATTTGAGTAAACAAGCAAAGCAAAAATTACAACCAGCTAGTGCTATAGCAAGAGTTTACCTGGGAGCAAACCAGGTTTGGGAGGCTTTACAGTGTTTATTTAATCTCTCCACCTTCCACATCTCCCCATACAGAGCAGTACATTTGACCCATGAAAAGGCTAGTCAGCCGCTGAGCTGAATACGCTATGAGCACAGATAAATACCAACCCAGCATGTGAAGATGCATGGCCCTTAAATGGAACCAAGGTGTTTTTTTGTTTTGTTTTGTTTTTAACTTATAACTCAATGGCCTTTGCTATTAACATGGAGACTCTCACTCATGCTACTGCGGCTCTTCCCTAAGGACTCTTCTAGACACCATTTATTCACCTAGATGCTCCCAAGACAGAAATTACTCCCTTTGTGTCAGGCACTGAGGGCAGGCATGGTAACTTTCTGCTGCCCCAGGAGACTCGTTCATCACAGGCTGCTGATCATCCGCTTCCCAGAGCAGAGGGATGTCATGCAGGTGCATCCAGGAGCCAAGGGTGAGATGGGAGCCACATGCACAGGAACGCTGGTCTCTGTCCCCTTCAGACTCCCAACAGGCCTCCCCCCACCCAACACTGATATTTCCCATAGCAGGCTCACAACCTCTCTAAGCCGAGGTTGCCCTTATCTGTCTAATCATGCAAAAGAAAAAGGAAGGTGAAGTCGCTCAGTTGTGTCTGACTCTTTGCGACCCCACAGACTGTAGCCTACCAGGCTCCTCGGTCCATGGGACTTTCCAGGCAAGGGTACTGGAGTGGGTTGCCATTTCCTTCTCCAGGGGATCTTCCCAATCCAGGGATCGAACCCAGGTCTCCNGTTGTGTCTGACTCTTTGCGACCCCACAGACTGTAGCCTACCAGGCTCCTCGGTCCATGGGACTTTCCAGGCAAGGGTACTGGAGTGGGTTGCCATTTCCTTCTCCAGGGGATCTTCCCAATCCAGGGATCGAACCCAGGTCTCCCATATGGCAGGCTGACAGTTTACTGTCTGGGCCATCAGGGAAGCCCAATCATGCAAAGGAACAGACAAAACAAGTAACAACAAAACCTAGGCCCAGGTGGAGTTAATTCTTTAGCCAAGGTCACACTGCAAGATGGATTCTCAATCCTCAGGCGCTACAGCGGATCCCTGTGTGGATAAAGTACAAGCTGCTTAACACATGTGTGAAGCCCCTTTTGACATAGCTGTCATCTCCACCCCTCCCGGCCTCAAGCTGCGGCCTCAGCCCTGTTCAAATCATTCGTGTCCAGATGCTTGAACCGTGCCATTACTGCTGCTAGAACTTCCTTCTCCAACCCACGAACTCCGATGCCTCTCCTGTTCATCTTTACTCATCCTTAGGGTCCCAGCACCCCATTCACCCTCTCATTCAATCGATCCATAGGCATTCTGCTAGTCCTTTCCCTATGTGGTGTCATTAGACTCTGAGGATATGACAAGGAATAAGGGGAACTGGCCCTGCCACCCAGAGTTCACAGCCCATTGAAGAGGTGTAAGTAAACAGGCAGTGATAAGATGCTGGGGTAGGAGGTGTGAAAGGGTAAGAACAGGGTGTGTATTCAAGGTTGTCCAGAGAAACAGAGCCAATAGACACTAGAAGGGATGAGTGTGTGTGCAGATCAAAATAAAGATAAAGAGATGTATTATAAACACTTGACTCATGTGATCACAGAGGTAGGCAAGTCTCCAGTCCTGCAGGGTGGGAGTCGTCAAGCTGAGACCCATAAGAGCATTGGCTCTAGCTCTAGTCCACCTCTGAGAGCTTGAGAACCAGGACAGCCAGTGGTGGAGTTCCAGTCCAAAGACCAGCTGGCTAAAGATCCAGGAAAAACCGATGTTTCAGTCCTAGTCCAAAAGCAGAAAAAGATCCGATGTCCCAGCAGGCAGGCAGGAGGAACCCCCCTCACTCAGGGCAGGCTCAGCTCTTTGTTCTACCCCAGCCTTCAGCTGATTGGGTGAGGTCCACCCACACTAGGCAGGGCTTTATTTGATCCACACATTTAAATGTTAATCTCATCCAAAACACCTTCAGAGAAACACCCAGGGTGATGCCTGACCTAATTATCCTGTAACCCAGCCAACCTGACACACAGAAGTAACCATCCCAAGGTGCTGAGGAGACACAGAGCCAGGCCCTTGTCTCTGGCAGTGCTTACGCAACCACCCTCTAAGACTCCATCCAGGTCCTTTCTCTCTGTTCCAACAGCCCTCACTACACTCCTCACCGTAATTCTTGTGGGCTAGTATTCTCTCTCTCCCGACCGTAAATTCCCTGACGTTGTTAAAATGCTATTGAGACCTTGTTCTGAAGTCAGACCTACTAGGCTAAAGTCCCAACTCTTCTCCTTTTAGCTGTATAGCTAGGCAAGCTTTGTAACCACCTGGGCCTCAGTTTTCTTATCTGTAAAATGGGATAGCATTAGTCCTACCAGCCTCACAGGAATATTGAGAATTAAATGAAGCAATACACAGAAGGTGCTGAGGGTCTGGTGGCACGTGGTAGGTCTCCAGAAAACAGTAGCTCTAACAGTCATTCTCTGTGTACTCCAGCACCCAGCAGGCTTTCGGCACATGACAGGTTCTTGTGGAGACCTGCACATTGCCACCTGACTCCCTCTCCTATCCTGCCAGCAGCTGCATCTGTGCCCACGAGCATCTCAGGGCCTTGTTCTTGCAGAATGCTGCTAGCATGCCCCCAGACAGGAGCAGTGGGAAGGGAAGTGTCTTGTCGTGCCGGAAAGAAGGTGATGACAGGATAGATGTCTG
>SJYV01024925.1:0-10046 GCA_006410875.1 Neotragus pygmaeus | reverse complement strand
AGGGAAATAAACACAAAGACGAGCTACGAGATCATTCTGTTTACAGACACTCTCATCCCAGCATGACAGGGCTCTTCCATCGGCCCTCAGCTGGCAGAAGACAGTTTCTTCTCATGACCTAGGAGCACAGCCAGGTTCCTTGGAGGCTCGGCCAACAGATCCCCTGACGGTGACCTTGAAAAGACTGCCCTCTCCAGGGGAGGCCTCATCTATGACCCATGAAGTCAGGACAGCTACACTGCAACCTCGACACAACAGCTTTTCAGGATCTCAGGATACAATCCCATAAACTAAATAGCCCAGAGAGTTACATCTAAGAAATAGTAGGGTTTCTAACACTAGAGCATAAATATCTTCATCCATCAAGTGGGGGTTAGAATAAACCTCTCTGGTTCAGGATTTCCCAGACTCCAGTGACCAGGAAACACTAAAAATTATAGCGTACTTGGAGAACACCGGAGCAGCTCACATATATTCAGATTAATAGTGTGGACTGACTGTAATTTTTTTTTTTCACTTGGCTGCACCAGGTCCTAGCTGTGGCATGTGGGATCTAGTTCCCTGACCAGAGATGGAAACCCGGTCTCCTACATTGGAAGTGTGGAGTCTTAGCCACTGGACCACCAGGGAATTCCCCTGAATATAGTTTCAGTGTATAAGATATGACGACACTCATCAAGGGTGACAGGAGTCAATACGTATTATAACAGTTAATCTGAGAGTCCATCTACTTTTTTGCCTTCGACTTGAATCCAAATAGGTATCATCTCTTGGTCAGGGTTTTGCCTGTATCATTCTGGAAGTATCCCACAGTTATCTAATAAAGGTCAGGAGCAGCAGAGATAAGTCTGAGTGGCTTTACTCTGATAAATCATTTTATTCCAAGCGTTAAGCCCTGTCTCAAGATCTAGAAGTTACTTCAAGCATGTTACACAGTGGGAAAGCAAAGAATAAGAGGAAGAAGTGACCGTTTCTCGAGCATCTTCTGCCAGGTGCTACGCGGCATTCTTATTTAGCCCTCTATCTCATGGTCATCGACCAATAGCCCCAGGGCAGTCACTGTCTGAATTCCATGGAAATAATTCAAGGCCACACGTGTAGCTGTGAACAGCATCACTGCAGGTGTGGCCGGCTCCAGAACGCAAGCTCTCCCACTAGGCCACTTTGGAAAGGGGAGCGGGGGTATTCAGCCTCAGTCTGTCCGTCCCTACTTATGTAGCATACCTGCCTTCCTATTACGCTAAAAGTGATGTGAGGACAAGAACTGCGTCCAGCACCTTCACCACAATAGTCTCAGGGCTGAGTACAATGCCAGAGTCTGAGAGCTCAGGAGACATGGTACCATTTTGAAATTTCAGAAAGGCTGTTATAGGGTCTATGGGGAACATACATGTTTTATGGGACCANCTGCTTTTCAATATGCTATCTAGGTTGGTCATAACTTTCCTTCCAAGAAGTGTCTTTTAATTTCATGGCTTTAGTACTTATTAAAAAGAAAAGGTCTAAATTTAGGAATGTTTTAAAACCTAGAATAGTCACAAGGTGGCATGAACCGCCTAGAAAAATATCAAACTGCCCATTTCTGAAGATGATAACCAGGCACAGAGGGGATTCACCCAGAAGGGTGCAGCGGGAAAGTTCCCTCAGGTCCTTTCCGGTCCCTATGGTTCTTTGGTATCAGCTTCTTCAGCTCTAGGCCTAATCAGTATCTCTGATGTGTGGTGTGACTTGGCCAAGTCGCCTCAAGTTCCCTCTCTGGGCTTCAGTTTCCTCACCTGTGCAATGGAGGTCTCTGTCTGCTTAGGGCTACCAGCATTCTCCCTCCACACTCTGATGAACAACGGTTATGATGAGACTGCCAGCAGGATGGGGCTGTGCCCTCAGAGGGCACAAACCCTCCTTCCTCCCACCGACACCCTCCTGCATGCTGGCTCTGGCCGCTGGAGGCAGTGAGCTGAGGCCACTTCCCTACCCAGGCAGAGGATCCTATCAGGGTGATCCTCATTTCAAGGTGGGAATCAGGGAAGCTATAGTGTAGATGTAATTCTGGAAACTGTTCAAAAAATTAAACACCTTCAAGCAATATAGCAGGATTTATGTTTGAAGGAAGAGGGGTGAAAGTGTTTCTGTGCCATAGAGATGGACCCACGGTTCTAAATAAGGCTGGTGCTGCCACCTAGGGAGGGTTTGGGGAATTTCCATGAGCGTGTTTGCTTACCACAGCGAGTGCAGAGTGTTGCTGCCATTGGGAGGACAGGGGCCGGCCCACCACAGTGCACGGGGCAGTTGGGAAGAGAAAGATCTATCTACAGCGGACATGAAGAGAGCTAGACCCCAGCTCCAGGTCACATCAAACCCAAAGAGTTTTCCACACAATTTAAACGGAGCATCAGAATTTTCCAGGGAGGCAACGTTCATGTAAACAGAGGGGAAATAATACTTTGCCCTCTTTTTTTTTTTATTCCTGGTATTTTGTCAAGAGTTTTTCATTTGTGGCTTATGGTATCTGAGTCACCCACACAATGTGCAGTGATTCCTTATGAAAAATAGCTTGAGATGTCAAAAATTAGGAAATCTCAAATATATATATGCATGTTCGTGTGCTTGGACTCTGCGACCCTATGGATTGTAGCCCACCAGGCTTCTCTGTCCGTGGGATTCTCCAGGCAAGAATACTGGAAACACTGGAGTGTGTTGCCATTTCCTATTCCGGCGGATCTTCCTGACTCAGGAATCAAACCCAAGTGTCCTGTGCCTCCTGCATTGGCAGGTGGATTCTTTACCACTGTGCCATCTGGGAAGTCCCATATATATGTATATGTATATATATATATAGTCCATGGGTTCACAAAGAGTCAGACACGACTGAGTGACTGAACTGAACTGAGATATATATATACACATATACATACATACACAGAGGGAGAACAGGGGAGAGAGCAGGTGTGTTTAATCAAATTATCTTATTTTCTTATACCCAAATGTATTCATTACAGGTAGATCCAAGCATTTGATCACTTCATTATGTCGTTTAGTGTAATGGTGCCAAAGTATTTACTCATTAAAATGTATGACATATAGAACTTTCCCTTATTTTCTGTTTTAGAGAATTATTTAGGGGGAGTTTGATTGTTTTTTTTCTATATGTGTAGGTTGATTGTATTTCAATTCAGGATAGTAAAGGCAATGTCACAAAATATTTTTTATAAAAGGAAAAGGGTGTTGGAATAACAATGCTGTAGCAGCAAGCACACTTCGCACCCACCAGAAGAAACTAGGGCTGGCTTCTTGGAGATCTGGATGATTCCAAGCCTGCTGTGGGGGAAACAGAAGAAAAGCCTGGAGCATCTTTTTGGGGCAAAAGTAAAAAAGTGCTCAAAAGAGTCACAGGGAGGGACACTTCCCTGGTGGCTCAGTGGTAAAGAATCCACCCTCCAATGCANAGATCTGGATGATTCCAAGCCTGCTGTGGGGGAAACAGAAGAAAAGCCTGGAGCATCTTTTTGGGGCAAAAGTAAAAAAGTGCTCAAAAGAGTCACAGGGAGGGACACTTCCCTGGTGGCTCAGTGGTAAAGAATCCACCCTCCAATGCAGGGGATGCAGGTTCAATCCCTGGGCTGGGAACTAAGACTCAACATGCTGGAGAGCAACTAAGCCTGTGCACTGCAACTAGAGAAGCCCACGTGCTGCAATAAAGACCCAGCACAGCCCCCCAAAAAAGAGAGAGAGAGTCACTGGGATGCTGACCCAGCATAACCCTCTCCCCCAAAAGAGAGAGAGAGAGTCAGGGGATGCTGACCCAGCACAACCCGCTCCCCCAAAAGAGAGAGAGTCAGGGGATACTGACCCAGCACAACCCCCACCCCCAAAAAAGAGAGAGAGAGTCACGGGACTGCTGAAAGGACACAGGAGTCCACTGGCCAAATCTTGGATAATTTGAACATCGAAATAAATAACAATAGTAAAGGATTGCAATCCATTCAATAAAATAAGATTCCACAAGTCCACACGAATAGGCTGCTGCTGCTGCTGTTGCTAAGTCGCTTCAGTCGTGTCCAACTCTGTGTGACCCCATAGACGGCAGCCCACCAGGCTCCCCCGTCCCTGGGATTCTCCAGGGAAAAACACTGGAGTGGGTTGCCATTTCCTTCTCCAATGCATGAAAGTGAAAAGTGAAAGTGAAGCCGCTCAGTTGTGTCTGACTTTTAGCAACCCCATGGACTGCAGCCTACCAGGCTCCTCCGTCCATGGGATTTCCCTGGCGAGAGTACTGGAGTGGGGTGCCATTGCCTTCAATAGGCTGCATACGTAGCTAAATAAATGAGAAGGTCAAGTTCTTCCCTACAGTAGAAACTCCACTAACAAGCGTTGAAGAAATGATGGAATTAGAGAATCACCATCTGGCAACCATCACAATAACTGATTAAAGCAAGGATTACTAATAGAGGTTAAAACTAGACGTGAAAGTTTGAGGAGTAATAGCATAAAGTAGGTAGTCTTAAAGCATCTTCCCACAAGATACTTACATTATTAGAAAGGGGGAAAAGAGTAAATTTTCAGTGGAAATCTGGCAGACACCGCCTTAACCAAACGATTGGAGTTAACATCACCAGTAATAAGACACGCTGACATCATGCACCCCCAGAGATGGTGCCCCTGAGAAAAACATGCACTGCTTCTGCACTGGCCCTGCTGAACACGCATACCCCCTGTAACCACGAGGAAGCCCCAGACAAACCCAGACGGAGGGGCAGCCTGCTCAGTAACCAACCTGCACTCGTCAAAATGCCCATGTCATGAAACACAGAGAGACAAAGAAGCTCTTCCAGCTTCCGGGAGGCCAACCAGATACGACACAGAGATGAAACGTCTGATGAGGGACTTTCTGGTGCTACACATCAGTGGGACGATGGTCCAAACCCGCATAAATTCTGGATGTGATTAGACTAGCTGATAGTGTCGGTTTAATACTCATTTCGCAATGTTGATAATTACACTGTGGTCATGTAAGAAAACACTCTTTTATTTGAGGAAAGTCACGTAGAAGAGTTTAGGGATAAAGGGACATGATATGCAACTTCTTCTCAAAGAGGAGAAGGAGAGAGGGAACGTAAATGTGGAAAAATATTAACATTTGGGGTCGAGTGAAGGATGTATGGAAATTCTTTGTTTCATTCTTACAATTTTCCAGTAAGCCTGAAATTCATCGAAATAAGACATTAAACAGAAAGGTGCCGTTAGGTTCAAGAGGATAGAGAAACACTGTTGTTAGATCCATCTCAGCCAAAGAAATGCTTGTATCTTACTCTTCTGACGCTTCTAGAAAATGTAGGGGGGTAATTTCAGAAGGAGGGGGAAAGCAGAGGGGCATGTTTGGGTGACAGGAAAGGACAAGAGAGTGACTTTATTAACGAGGCCAGAGAATTCGATCACAGCCCCTTTCTAAATGCGAATCTCTCCTCTGCCTTTCCTTTCATTGGGACTCCTCCAAGAAGCAATTATACAGAAGGGAAGTGGAGCGAAAGAGCAGGAGATTTTTTTTTTTTTTTCATTTCTTTGGAGATGAGGAAAGAAGGTACAGGCAAGAGCAATTTTCATAATTTCCCTTTGAAAGAGGCTCTGAAGTTAAGACTGACTCCACCATTTTCTTGTAGAAAATTAGACATCTCGACTCAAGTGATGAAGGGGACATCACCTAGAACTTTTGCAGAAAGAAATGAAAGGACAGAAATTGAAGGGTAAGAGATGACCTTTTACTCGCTTTGGGAAGCAGGGTTTTCTTGACCTTTAAAACAGACTCCCAGAAAAATGTTTATCTCTTTCACTTTTTTTTTTTTTCTGTAAAGCTTGCCATTAGAGGGGGGAAAATAACACATTAAGGCAATGGCGCTCTAATGATCATATGCATTGCAAAATTCCACATAACAGATCAGTATTGCAAAGCAGCAAGATTATAACAGTTGTGATTTAAAACACTAAATGCACTGGGGGCCTGATTGAAGTTTAGAAAATTAAACAATAGAGCTTCTACTCTTAAACAGTATTAATGCGCAGGGCTGTCTTGGGAAGGCGAGGGGTGGTGGGGAAGCTAAAGGGAAAAAGGAAGTTAAGCCAAGCTGGGATGCCATTCTGTCAAAGAGAAATCTTAGCTCTTTTCCTCTCCTAAATGATCTATCATTGAATAATGAGATCATTAGTCTCAAGACTAGATTTTTCATTAAAAATTAAAATAAGTCCATTTCCACAGTTCCCATAAGCCAGAAACACCCAGAATGCTTTATCTAACTAAGCATTCCTGGTTCCAGTTTAAATTTCTGTCTGAAGACTGCAAAACCTTTTTCAGCGTTCGTTCATTTCAAACGCCTACAGGTCTCTTTGTGCTGGATTTTGGGGAGATGGAGATGAACATAACCAGGTTCCAGCTCCCCAGGGCCCCTAGTCTAACAGGGCAGCAGATAAGTCAAGATCCATTCACCGAGGGGTACAGGGTTCTCATAGCATTCCTCTGGCATACCAAGGCAAGGAAACTGAGGCTCAGAGGGACTGACTTACCCAAAGTACATATGGAGAAAGTGATGAAAGAAGAGTGTTACTTGAGTTCCACACTGACCCCAAACCTTTGCCTCATTCTCACCCAGTAACACTGAAAGAAAATGCTGAGTTTGGGGTCCCGTCACTGAGGTAGAATTGAGGCTTAGAGGAACGGTTCCTGGGTCAGGGCGGCAGGGGAGGGGGCAGGGACAGGGAAAGGAGTTAGCAGAAAAAGTCTTCACAGGTTTGTAGACATCACCTCTGACACAGGGAAACTCAGTAAGAATTTGTCAAGTAGAAAAGCTTAAGAAGGGAATCCCCAGCCAAAGAAATACCCATGAGGGGCAAGAGCCTGGGCAGGTGTGAATCTTTCTGAATGGGCATTGGAGGGAACCAACAGGAAGGATGTCTTCGCTTAGCCAATATTTGCCCAGACCACAGGACGACTCTGGAAGGCAGGTGCGGACAGGGCTTCAGTCACTCTCCTCGGAGGGGGCAGGTGCAGATAAGGGCACTGTCACTGCCCTGAGGGCTGGGGGCAGGGCCCAGCCAGCCTTGAAGGGCAGGTCCAGAAGCAATTGGAAGTCCACCTTCGTCAGCTGCACTTTACACCCCAGGCTACAATGAGCCAGCTTTAGCAAGATGATAGACTACATAAGGCCGACTGAAACCCCGGGCAGCAAAAATTTGTGCAGAAAGTTAACTCCAGCGGGGAGGTTCATGGATGTCCAGAAAAGCCACACTCACTGAATCACAGAAGATTCAAGCTGGAAGGGACCCAGAGATGCTGTGCAATCATCTCCTCTTACAGAGGAAGCACAGACGCCTCGGGGATGAGGAGACAGATGATTTGGCCAGATTCCCAGAACCAGTTAAGGGGTGGCACCAGGACATGACACTAAAAGCACAAGCAACAGAAGCAAAAATCAACAAGTGGAAATATAGCAAACTAAAAGGCACAGCAATAATAATAATAATACAATGAAAAGGCAGCCTAGGAAATGGGAGAAAAAATTGCATACCATATATCAGATGAGGGATGAATATCCAAATTATGTAAGGGACTCGTAGAACTCAATAGCAAACCAAACAAGCAAAAAAACCAAATAATCCAATTTTTAAATGGACAGAGGACTTGAACAGACATTTTCCCTAACAAATGATATAAAGGTGGCCAAGAGGAATATGAGAAGCTGCTTGGCATCACTAATCATCAAGGAAATACAAATTGAAACCTCACACCTCTGGGTGATAATGTAAGTTGATAGACACTACGGAAAATAGTATAGAGGTTCCTCAAAAAATTTAAAAAAGAACTATCATATGATTCAGCTATCCTACTCCTGAGTATATATCTGAATGAATTAGAATCAGTATCTCAAAAGGTTATATGCATCACCATGCTCACTATAACACTATTCACAGTAACCAAGACATGAAAACAGCCTTAAATGTCACTCATTGAGTGAACAGATAAAGAAAATCTGATATATAGGTATAGCTATGTATCCTTGTTAGAGTTTTGTACATATACACACATACCCCAAACACATAGAGGAATATTGTTCAGCCATGAAAAAGAAGGAAATCCTTCTATTTGCAACAACCTGGATGGACCTTGAGGGCATTGTGCTAAGTGAGAGAATACAAATATTGTGTTATCTCATTTAGATAGTGCGAAAGACAAATATTGGATGATATCACTTAAATGTGAAATATTTTAAACAGTCAATTTACAGAAACAGAGAGTAAAAAATGGTTGCCAGGGGCTGGGGGATGAGTAAAATGGGCAGATGTTGGTCAAAAGGTGCAAACTTCCAGTTATAAGATGAGTAAGTTCTGGGGAGTGAATGTACAGAGTAGTGACTATAGTTAACTACTGTATTATATACCCCAAAATTGCTAGGAGAGTAGATGTTAAATATTCTCACCACACACACAAAAAAACAAAACTGTAATTATGGGAGGTGACAGATATGCTAACTAACCTTATTGTGGCCATCATTTCACAATATATAAGTGGACCAAATCATCGTGTCGTACATCTTAAACTTACACAACGTTCTATGTCAGTTACATCTCAGGAAAGCTGGAGGGGAGAAGAAAAAAAGAGGAACCAGGAATTGAGCTCAGGTGTCCTGACTCTGGTCCAGCATTTCATCCCACATTAAGGGATCACATAGAAGCGTTTCCTGATGTCCTCCATTTCCCCATCTTTCCCACTGCATGTTACTCTGGTTTCCATAACACCTTGCACTTAATTCCATCACAGTCTTCATCATCTTGGACCATCTATCTTCTCTGTTAAGCAGAACCCTCCTTTTTAAACAGAGACCCTCAACTTTCAGCTTTGACTCTCCAGTCCACCAGTGCTGGACCCATAAAGGAGAATCAGTAAATATTTGTTCATTAAAGGAAATTGGGACAGTCAGAAGACACAGGTCTCAGTCATGGCTACACATAACCTGTAGGCCATGTGACTCTGAGCAAGTTACTTAGCCCTCTGATTTTCAGCTCCCTCATAAATAAAATGATGAATAAGAACATGATGCAGTAGAAAGAAAATGAGATCTGGACCCCAAAAAAATGCCTGAATGAATGAATGAGTGATCACCCTTCTATATCAGAAATCACAAAGGCAAGAATACATCTAACTTGTTTTGTATCCCCAGCATACCGAGCTGGTCTCAGAAAATGTTTGAACTAAACCAAGTCAGAGATCTGAGAGAACTAACAACAGCTGTAGAGTCATGGTACAACCATGAGCAAGTACCTTCAATTCTGAATCTCTATTTTCTCATCTGTAAGTCAGAGGTAGTGATACCTCCCCAAATTGAGTGAGGAGGAAAAAAGATCAAGTCTATAAAGGGCACTTGGTAAACAGCAAAGCCCTGCACAGATGCCAGTTTTCTCCGGGGCCATTCACGAGGACTTTGTGGTGAGCATGACCTAAGGATGTTCGTCCAGAGAGGAGCAGCATCTTGAGTTTCGGATGATACCATTTCTCCAATAAACAAATTGAGCTGCTAAGTGAGGGGGCACAAGAACAGCAGGACAGATCTAAGCAGGAGGTGAAGTTCTATTCTGGGCAACAAAGAAAATAAAACCTGAAGCAGATGGGGAGGTGAAGACAAGGCTCCTACAGAGTCTCTGCCAGCAGCCCTGAATCATCTGCCTTCTTCTGACAGCTGGAGTCCCCTGGCTTCCATCTCTCATCTTTCACTAGTTACATACGACCCTGGGCCACTCCTTCAGCCTCCCAGGATGCCGTGCTGCACCAGCAGAAGGCATTCTGGCCTCCGTGTCAGCTCTCAAGATTGCTGAGGATGCATGAGACCTCTGGATGTGAGTGGAGGTTGGGACATCACAGGGGCATCACCGACCACCCGACCCCTCACTGGCTGGCATCACTTTGGTGAGTTCTTCACAGCTCAAGTCAGGCCTGCAAAGCTGTGAAGCTGACAGGCTGGGTCATGCTGATACCCTTGGCTGCAGAGAAGCTAACTTTTGATGAC
>SJYV01024922.1:0-20289 GCA_006410875.1 Neotragus pygmaeus | reverse complement strand
TAGGTATTCATGGAGCAGACCTATTTGAAGTTTAAGAATGGAGGTTCTCCCACCACTTCTGTGGGCTTCCCAGGTGGCGCAGTGGTAAAGGACCCACCTGCCAATGCAGGAGACATAAGAGACACGGCTTCCATCCCTGGATCAGGAAGAGCCCCTGGAGGAGTGTGCAGCAGCCCACTCCGGTATTCTTGCCTGGAGAACCCCATGGACAGAGAGGAGCCTGGTGGGCTACAGTCCATGGGGTCACAAAGGGTCAGACGGGACTGGAGCGACTGGGCCCGCACCACTTCCACTCTTGAGTTGTGAGGCTGCTTCCTCAGCGCCATGTCAAAACCATCATATTTTGGAATCAGCAACTTGAACCTGGAATCAGTAACTTTAATCTGTCCCCTATTTATAATGCACGTTTTGAGGTCATTACATTTATTGAATAGAGCAGTTTCATCAATAGAAATCTCAGCAAAGTGTTCTATGGAGAAGAAAGGTGGAAACCAAATCTCCCCCCGATGTATTTGATGGATGTGAAAGTCTAAATCAACACCATGAAATAAAGAACCCGAGAATCACATGTTTCTCTTGGACAACAGTGCACGTAGTAACATCCTGTATTGAGTCTGTGTCGTGTCATTAATCCATGTCCTGCCCTGTGTCTGGTGATACAGCATCCTTATGTGGAAAGAGGAGGGGGCTTAGCTTACTGAGATAACCGCCCCAGGACTCCGACTCTGAGAAACACTCCTGGGACCAGGGTGGGCCACACGACTTTAGACAGTGTCCCAGGATGACATCAGGTTCACTCTGTGCAACATGGCAGCAGGTTACCTGAAGTTCTCACTGAGCTCACTGCTCCCTGGGGAGGGATGACTTCACCAAGGGAAGTGGGGGGCTCTGGCTTGCCTAGGTGGGGTCTCTAGTGGCAGCGCATCCCCTGGGGAGCAGAGGGGCTCCCTGTGTGCTGCAACAACCCTACTTCCCAGGGGGCTGGGCCATTTGTTGGCAGAATCATACCTTTGTATAACCTTGCCCCATAAAACATTTCCCTGGGACGATGGAGAGATGGCTGATGTCTAGTAGCCTTTAACGCCAAAAATTAAATTTTGGAAAGCTGATCATACCTGAGATCGTCTAGGTGGCACTTCCCCTGAGGATTTTCATGAAAAGCAGTGTGCAGAAGCCATCAGGCCCAAGATAAAAATGAAATATAAGCATTTGTAAATTTCCAGAGGATTCAGTTAGCAGTGGCTTTGCAGTTTACTAAGGTTCACATGGGTCAATTTTTTAGTGATGACAGAAGTATCAAATTTGCTTGACCATTATTCATACTTCATGACTGAATGATTTCTTTGTATGGAGTGAAGCCTCTCTGACTGCCTCTGCTGACCTCTAGCATGGCTCCCAGCACAGCACAGTTATTTCTTATTCATGTTACACCAGAGGCCAAAAGTCCATTAAGGCAGGAAACCATGATTCATTCCGTTTTTGTGGCCACAATTAATTTGTACTTAATGGATGCTTAATTTAAATTTTGGAATAAATGTATGGGACAAAAAGCTTTAAAGATGTCACGGAGTGACCATAATTCTGCCTTTTCTCCATAAACCGATTAGTCTCTGGCTACCTTTTTCATCAATGTGCCAAATGTTGATGTGATTGATAAGGGCAGAAGTATTCTCCAACACACACTGATCAGATCAGCGGGGACTGGCAGTGGCTTCTTTTATCCACATGGAGAGAAATGGAGTCAATCTGGAAGGACACGTAACCCAGGAACACTGCACGTGACCTTCAGTGCTATTTTAACATATTCAACAGAACCGCTTCTTCACTTGGCTCTTGCAGAGTGATAGACACAGGGCTTTCACTGAGGACTGGACTGTGCCGATCGTGGAGGAGAAAGGATCAGTCCCAAGAGACCCACGAGTCTGTGGACTTAGCTGGGTTGTCTGTACTGCATGTAGATTGAAGGCATGGACTTGTTCGGGGGTTCAGTTTCCCTTACTGCTCCTCCACAAAATAAGAGCCCCCTATTTGCTTTCTTCAGCATGAGGCACCAATAATGCAAATTGCCCAGCCTACTGTGTTCCTCAGTTTATGGCATTATGTAAAGTCATGCTTATATGAAGAAGTAAACTACGTGAATTGACATATTTGTGTGCATCTACCCATGCCCACGGTGTGGGAGCTTTGAATGGACAGAAAAATGGTGTATTAGTTACCTTTGTATCTGGATCTCCCAAATGACTGAGCATGGAGATAATAAAAGTGGACAGTTACAAGAAGGAAGTACTAATATTTGTGTGAATTAGACCAGATCCTTTCCCTGGTGGCTCAGAGGTAAAGCCTCTGCCTGCAATGCGGGAGACCTGGGTTTGATCCCTGGGGCAGGAAAATCCCCTGGAGAAGGAAATGGCAACCCACTCCAGTACTCTTGCCTGGAAAATTCCGTGGCTACAATCCATAGGGTGGCAAAGAGTCAGACACAACTGAGCGACTTCACTTTCACTTTCACGTAAGGATCAACACTACACCCATCTCTATAATGAAACAGAATTTGGACAGGATCCCACCTGAAACTATCGCAATGTTGTTAATCAGCTATACTCCAGTGTAAAATGAAAAGTTAGAAAGAATTTGGACAGGAATTTGAAAATGAAAAGTTAGAAAGAATTTGGATCTCAGGAAAAATCCATTCTCTTATCTCATGATCCATTCACGGGTGCAATATTCTCAAGATTTGAAGGAGAATCAGCGACTGCAAATCACTTTGTGTGATGGAATCAGGACTGAAAAAGAAACGCAGGTACACAGCTCGGACAGTTGACAACACAGCATTTTTAATCTGTATCTATAGAAAACATGTATAGAAGCTCTCTAATAGAGGGATTATAGAAATACATTTCATATATAATAGTGGACTTCAGTGTACTTACTGTGAAAATAGCACATTTATTTAGAGACGGATTTTTTTTTTTTTTTTGCCCAAAGTTCTTGTGGATGTTTTGAAATATGTCCAGTTCTTTTTCTTGCAGTCTTTGTGACCCAGAAAAGCAAAAAGACCAACAGTTTTTCACTATTCCTCATTGAGAGTCTTATGCATTTGGCTGGTGGCTTCCAGTCGCCCAGAAGGTCCCGGCCAGGCCAGGGTTCTAGCAGAGGCGAGGCGCGGGCCGCCCTACATCTGCCTGCACTCGTGTCTGGTGCACATGGCCTGGCGCTCGATCCGCCAGGTCCCCTCCTCGTAGGTGCAGTGGCAGATGGTGCACTCGTCTGTCTTCACCTCTCTCCCGGCAGGGATGACCGCAGTCTCCGCAAAGCAGTTTGGGCCTGAAAAGGAGAAAGAGGCTGTACTGATATATGACACGTGTGCATAAGTATACCACAGATTTAACTGGGGACTTTGCTCTCCCCTACAGGTTTTATCCACTCTCTTTCAAGAAGGACAGTGAAAAAGTTACCGTTTCAGCCTAGGAACTGCTCCCACTTTTTCCTGAAATGCAAGCCATGTTGTTGAAAAGTTTTATGAGTGACAATCCTGTGATTTTCATCATCAGACTATTCTGTTCTGGGGCCAAATCTGCAATCGCTTGATTGAATTAATTCCACGTCATCACAGAAAAACTTGATTAATTGGGACTTTCAGAGAACCAGGCTTATTAGGAGAGACAGCAGAAACAAGCATATTGCTCAAACTGAGCTAAACTCAGTGTTACCACCACATCTCTTAGAGCAGGTTTCAGAAGTCAGTGGATGGAACAGCCACCTGGATGACTCCAGAAACCCTTATTGCTCGTCCCACCCCCAGGACTTCTGACTCACAGGTTTGGGCTGGGGCCATGGAACCTGCTTGGATAACAGGTTCCGGGTGATGCTGATGCTGGTCTGGGGCCACATTTTGAGAAGCACCAGCTTAGCCGGGACAAAGGGTCCATTGTCAGCAGTCTTTCTTGAGAACCGAGGACCCTTCAATTCTCAATTCACACCCTTCAGTTCTCAAGTCACACCCCGTACAAGCTTCTCTACCAATGAAGGTGCAACATGGATTTTACTCCGTGTAAAATCCAGGACACAAAGAGAAGGGTATCAGGGAGATTTCCAGTGTGAATTACCTCCATTGGAGCAAATGGATTCTATGTTACGGTTCACACCCCCAACTCAGAGGGGCACAACTGTGCAGCCTCCAAACCTTCTAAGATGAAGACTTAGGTCCTCACTGCAGCCTGAAGAGACGTGCTGGCTCTGAATTTCAGCCCGGGCTCTCATGCTCATTCTCCTTGCTTTGCTGCTAAAGTCTCTGACAAAGCGCTCACACCAAAGCACGTTCGGTGACACTTTTCAAGTCATCAAAAAAATTTACAAAATTAAAAAAGATAAATTACTTCACTAAAGCTGCAGGATAAAAACTGGCCTCTGTATAATTCTAAGTCAGAATAATTCTAAGCAGAGGACGCATGCTCCAGTGCCTGTGGTCACTGTGGGACTCTGGATCTTTCTTTGTCAGTGATTTGTAACCACTGCAGTCTTTATATTCAATTTTCCAAAATTCAGCTGGTGAGGGAGGCCAGAACGTCAGGCTGCTCTGCTCCCAGGTCCTTTGACTAACTCCGTCAGCTGCTCTCAACCTCCTCCATGTCTACACCAACAACATGTTTCAGCTCCTCTGGAGTCAGCCTCTTCTCTGAGGGGCCTGGTAAAAAGGAATTTTGAGGATCCGAGACCTGATTATTGCAAGTGCCTGATACTACTGTGGTGACATTGCTCCTAGCCCCTCTCAGTGGGCACAGGTAGGAAGGAACACACACACACACACACACACACACACAGGTTTTAAATTGTGAGTTTACGTTATTAGAATTCAAAATCCTTTCTTCTTAGATTTTATATATGTATATCTTTACTCTTACAATGAAACAGTTCAAATTTAGCATATTTATTTGAGGGATCCCATTAACTCTTTGCTTAACTGTACTTAGAGTTTCCGTTATCTACCTTCTCTTGCACTGAGACTCTTTATTAAACCATAAACATTTTGGGGCTTTCCTGGGAGTCCAGTTGTTAAGACTCCCCGCTTCCACTGCAGGAAAACGCTGGTTCAATCCCTGGTCAGAGAACTAAGATCTCACATGCCACATGGCCAAAATAATAATGATAATAATAACAATTAACATACCCATCTATTTTCTCTCTTACACAGTTATATAAATGTTTTAAAATGACACCATAAGTGTTATTCCTAGAAAAGAAAATAATTTTTTATGGTTCTTACAGTCAATGCATTTTATTCACAAGTCACTCAGCCTTCTCTCTCTGTGGTCCTAGGGACAGCGACGTGTGGAGCGAGCTTCATCTGTCTCACTGTATCCTCCCCCTCCAATCTTCCTTCCTCCTCTGCCACCTGCCACCCCAGCCACTGCAGTAACCACTTTAACTAGTTCTAATTTATCCCCTAGGGAAACTTTCTTTTAAAAGAGTAAACAAATTATTCATCTTTCTTTCCCAAAAGATAACATTCTCCTAACTATGTATTTGGCTTTTTCACTTCTAATTTGTCTTGGGGGGTCACTCCACATCTGTACACAGAGCTCATGTGAGGCAGCGGCCCTGTGTCCCCCAACACACGTGGTCAGTGGGGACTTGGAGACAGCGCCTCACCCCGTCGTGTATGGGAAATGCTCAAATGCGGAGTGTGTGTGTTATCATTTGTTTCAGGCGAGGAAGAGAGAGGGTAGAGCCAGGCTCGCAAGAATCCACCGAAAGCCTCCCAGTAAAATCCGTACTCAGAGGAAAAGCAAAATCCCACCCAAACACCAAGTGTTCAGAAAGGAAGATTAGGGGAATTCCCTGGCAGCCCAGTGGTTAAGAGCTGGCACGTTCACTGCCGTGGGCCTGAGTTCAATCCCTGGTCAGGGAACTGAGATCCTGTAAGCCCAACGGTGAGGCCAAAAAAAAGTAATTTAAACACATGATCTGAGAAGGGGAATGCAGCAACTCACACTGTCTCATACAAGAAAGTCTTTGCTCTGTAAGCTTTCAAAATACTTATAACATCATCTCCCTATTGTTGATTGATGAATAGTAAGAAAAAACCCTGATTCTCGGCCTCACTGAGATCAACTCTGGATAAAATTCGGGGCAAAGTGCTACAAGCATCTGGACGATCAGAGGTTTATCTCCCAGGCCTGCAATTAAAAAAGAGTAATAATTCCTGGTAAAATTTTATTATGACATAATTCTTACATTTTTGACCATTGTTTCATGTGGATTATGTCCTATAACCCCTTCCCAACACCTTGTAGAACCATCTGTGTTGGTATGCACACCACGAGGGGATGGTTTTGTCCAACATGGCAAGATTGACAGAAGGGGAGAGGGATTTGTGTTCCAACTTTGTGCATTTTGTTCAAAAGTCACTTAACTCTTTTCTTGTCTCTGTGTGGTTGTATCAGTGACACAGAGTTAGGCTGTATAAATGTTGACCCCTGAAGAATTTATAAAATAAATTATATATAATTTATTCTATCTATAATTTATTTTATATATGCATATATTTTATATAGGTTTATATATATGTTTTATGGGCTTCCCTGGTGGCTCAGATTTATACAGATATATAAATATAAATATATATATTCATGCATATGTGGTGGTGCTTTAGTCACTAAGTCTTGTCTGACTCTTGCAACCCTTGTTCTGTACCTGTCCAGACTCCTCTGTCCATGGGACTTCCCGGGCAAGAATACTGGAGTGGGTATCCATTTTCTTCTCCAGGGAACTTCCCGACCAGAAGTTGGAATCCAGGTTGCCTGCACTACAGGTGGATTCTTTACTGATTGAGCTATGCGGGGATCCCCATATATTTATAGATAGATGTACTCACACACATACACCAAAGGAACTGATGGGTACAGTGGGTGTGTACACGTCCGTGTCATTTATCACAGGGGTAGCTCCGTGTGACCACCACCAGAACCAGGACAGAGCTGTTTCATCACCTTAAACTCAGAGTCAAAAACCCAGGTTAGGTTTTCATCAACTACATGTTATGTTTCCCTACCGGGCGCTGATTCCTATGGAGGTCTCTGCTCTGCTGAGTTGTAACACTATATCTGTCTCTATATGTCTGCAATTTTAGGGGGATTAAATGGCAACCCACTCCAGTATTCTTGCCTGGAGAATCCCATGGATGGAGGAGTGTGGTGGGCTACAGTCCACGGGTCGCAAAGAGTCGGACACAACTAAGCGACTTCACTTTCACTTTCAGTTTGTTTTGTGATCTTACTTTTCTGGTGGATCTAAAAAATATTACTGATGTTTCATTTTGCTGAGCTTCTCACTTGTGTTTAGGAAGAAAAGGTGACTGGAAATCCTATAGATTGATTTTTGAGCCCACTTTGCATTCCTAGAGAAAACAATCCCACATGGTCATAGCATAGAATTCATTTTATATATTGTTGCATTTGACTTGCTGATATTTTGTTGAGACATTGTGTTAGCACATATTCATTAAAGATACTGATTTGTACTTTAAAAAAATATTGTTTTTGTTGAGTTTTGGTATCAGGATAATACTGACTTCCCAGAATGAGATGGGAATTATTTCCTCCTCGTCTATTGCTGGAAGGCATGACAGAAGTGATATTAATTCTTTAAATGTTTGGTATTTTTTTCCAATGAAAACAGTAGGGCCTGGAGTTTTGAGGGGAGTCTTACAATTATGAATTCAAGTTCTTTAATAGCTTTTACACAGATTAAAAAATTAGTTGCTCAATAGTGTTGCTCTTTGCAACCCCATGGACTGTAGCCCACCAGGCTCCTCTGTCCATGGGATTCTCCAGGCAAGAATACTGGAGTGGGTAGCCATTCCCTTCTCCAGGGGGTCTTCCCAACCCAGAGATTGAATCTGGATCTCCTGTATTGCAGGCAGATTCTTTACCATCTGAGCCACCAGGGAATCACCCTTCGCACAGATTATCTGTATCATATTGAGTAAGTTGAGGTATTTTTCAAGGAGTTGGTCCATAACTTCTATAAACTGTTAAATGCATGTGGGCAGAACTGTTGTCAGCAGTACTCTTGTCTATCCTTTTAATTTCTGTGAGATCTATAACACCTCCTGTTTTATTCCTAATCTTAGTAATTTGCATCTTCTGTGGTTTTTTTTCCTATGTCTTGCTAGGCGTTTATCAGTTTTATTGATCTTGGAAAACCAGCTTTTTATTTCATTAATTTTCAAAACTGATGTTCAGTTTTGCTATTTTTTAGTGCTTCTCTTTACTATTTTATTCTTTCTTTTACTTTTAGCTAGTTTACTTTTCTTTTTCTAGTTTCTTGAGCTGGTGCCTTATATTATCAGTTTGAGAATTTTCCTCTTTTCAAGTGTAAGTTTTACTTCCATAAATTTCGCTTTCAAATCTACTGTAGTTGTGGTCTCCTAAGTTTTGATGCGTAGTTGTTGTCTTTTCATTTTCATGGAACACTTACTTTAATATTATAGACCTGTAGCCCAAGAACCACTAAAAGACTTGAGAAAAAATACCACATATGAGAATTTGATGAACTAAAATACGTCACTGAAGAGAACCATGAAGTACCGAAGCAGATTCTGGTCACCACAGTTATTCAGTGTCAAATGAACCTTCATTAGAAAGTAAGGAATAGAGAAGAATAGATTTTAATCTTGACTAATGTAACTGCAATATCTAACTTTCTTATTTATGTGATACTTTAGAAGAAATACAAAGCATGCGGAGTTTTATAAATATGGAAATGAGATTGAGACCATTAGTACAAGTCACATGACTCATAACTAATTAGTGATACATTCAATTCTGTTGATCTGGCCTGGCCATTATTCAAGGACCCTCAGGCTAAAATGGCTGATTTCAGAATGGACACATCATGTCATGTTTTCTTGCTGAAGAACAGCTGTGCAAGTAGGCTGGGCACTGCTGAGCTGAGCTTGTCTGTGTCCTTCTGACTTCAGAGCAGGGGGGTCATGGTGGGGGCTGGCTGTTGTTCACATCACCTGGACCCCATTAATATGGGCACCCCTTCACCATGACTGACACACAGCGTCAGAACAGTTAGTGTCAGGCCCAGCCCAGGCCCCGAGGTGCCAGTGGAGGGGCTGAAAGACAAGGAGGTCTCTCCCCCTGTTATGGGCCCAAATCAAATCTCCCGAAAGGGAGTCTGTGTTGAGTCTCCAGCTTTGTCCTGATTACCAATGTGAGTAAAAAGGTGTGGCTGCCGTATCATTACGCAAAGGGTGCTGCAGCCAGGAAGCCCTCGGATTACAGCCACCAGAGGTGAGCCCTGGGGGAACACCGCGTGGAGACAGGAAGCCCGCCGTGTAGCCCTGACCACTGCTGCCACCCCCCCCCCAAGATGGACCCAGAGGAGACTCAGGCTGAGAAAGCCCAGGACTGGCCCCAGGTGGCTCAGGTGTGGATCAAAGGAATGATTTCAGTGAGGCCAGACCCTGCATCTTCCCACAAACAGAAAAGTGCTAAATTCCTTAACTCGAGATGTCTGGTTTTCCTCAATTAACAGTCATCTTTCGATGTTCTGACCACCTTGTCTCTGTTGCAAAAATTCCTATATATCCTGGTTCCTCCCTTACCTCCTCCGAGCAGTCCCTCAGATTACCCTGAGAGGCTGATTCCTGAGCTTAAGTCCTCAGTTTTGTCCATCAAATAAAACATCATTCTCAACTTCTAGGTTGTGCTTTTTTTTTTCCAGTAAACACTAGTACACCCCAGCCCAAGATAGGTGCATTCACTGAACTAACAATAAACTAGGCTGAGACTCATGAATTTCCAACCCAGCCCGGACGGCTGACACCTGTAATTGAGCATTCCTCCCGGCTGCTCCCGTGTCTCTTGCCCGTCGCCGTGACCCCTGCTCCCTGTACCCGCCTTGGTCTCCCCGATGGGGAGCTCCTGGGAGCAGAGCCATGATTGCCTTGGAGCTGCATCCCAGGGTCCAGCACTGCACCTACACAGAGCCAGAGCTCACGACAGGCACACCTGAGGGACAGGGTTAGGATTAAATGATGAACTGACACAAGAAAAATGAACCTCCCGTGGCTATATTGATGGGTAAGCCGCCAACATGGTGTAGATTTTACAAGGACTGGTGAGTCACAGGAAGACAGGATGTTAATGGAGAAGGGCCCAAATGGGTACCTGGGGGGCTCTTCCTCCTCCTCAGAGACTGAACACTGAGGAAGAGAAAGAGCGCAGCTGACCTTGTGTATGTTTCAGGTGACTTTAGATATGTCAGCTAAAAAAACGCACAGTCTAAAAGCTGCAGTTATGTTTCATTTGGCACATTTTTGAGAACTGTAGCCGGGGAAGCAGCCTCAGTGAACTCCAAGGGTCTGTTCCGAAGAGATAAAGGAGGAGCCAGGACACATGGGAATTTTTGCTGAAAAAAATATGTAGTCGAACATCAAAAGATGATGCTAATCACAAAATCCAAACATCACAAGTTAGTGATTTTAGCACTTTTATGTGTATGGGAAGATGCAAGAACCTGGGCTCATTGAAAGCATCCCTTTGATGTGCATCTTACCCATCTAGGGCCATCGTCCTGATTCTCTCCATCCTGAATCCACCCAGAGGGTTCATGCAGGGTGAGGGGGCAGCCGCAGTGGCCGACGCCTTGGTGGCCCCAAATTTATTCTCTGCTGGAATGGCAGGTGACATTTTTTTTGTCCACAGATATCTTAACGGTACTTGGAAAAGGACTATTTCCTAGCGTGCCATTTCTTCCACTCTTCTGATGCTACTGACGCTTCTATTTTGAAGGCTAAACTTGATGATGTGCCATCGTATTGAATAAAGCTGGGCCTACCTACCAGAGTAAGATGATGAATCATTTAAACAGCCTGGCCACAGCACCTGTGTTTCCTCAAGTAGGTGAATGTTTGCCCCTGTGTGTGGGATCAGAGGGAAGCAGGAGAAGGCAGAAGATGCTGTCAGAATCTGGGACCTCGGCCGGTAGACTGGCCCCTTGAAGGAGGAGGTCCCAGGACCTGGGGCCCCAGAGCCATCACAGGAGAGGAAAGCAGGAGGCGGCTGCAGGCTGGCGGCCTAGACGGAATCTGGGGATGCTCATGGGCATCCATTTGCGTCCTGCCTGCACCCCAGGAGCGGATAGTGAGTCCCAGGAGCGCAAGCCTCCCTCATCAGCTTTCCACAGTGACCACTAAAACTATACTGGAAGAAATGGTGTAGATTGGAAATAAATGAAAACAATGAACATAACCCCTAAATATTCTATCTGAATTCAGTAAGCCTTAGAAGGCCTTTGGCAGTGGCAAATGTGTATGTACCCTGTGGTCATCATTCACATGTAGGATTCTAAAGTAGGAGGGCCAGCTGGCATATTATGTTATACCAGAAACTTTGCAGAGAAAGATATATGTTTTGTAAAAGAAAGTCAGATATGCAACCTGAATTCAAATCTCTTGATTTCTCCAAGTTTCAACTTTCCCATCTGTGTTGAGGAAGTCTGAACAAAAAGATCTCCAGAATCTAGTATTTGTAGTGTGAACATTCGTTACCTCAATTTTTCCACCTTGCAGTTAATACTCAGGCATCTCTTGTAGAAAAAAAGGAGAGTAAACAAGAAATGGACTATTTCCTGTCATATCAGGATGGAATCACAGCAAAGATGTCACAGTCACCAGGAATTCCAGCCACCACAGACGGTGAGCTGGTGGGCCCTCAGGAAACGCAGGAAGGAAGGAATACCTGCTCTCTAGCAGCCATCAGAATGCAGCCATTCCCTATGATGAGCCCCGAGGAAACTCAGGATGTAGAAACACAGGACACTGGCCCCAGAGAGCTGGGCTGCATACAAAGGATTGATTTCAGTGAGCTCAGACTCTTGAAAAGTGCTAAATTCCTTAACTTGGGATATCGGATTTTCTTTAATTCACAATAATCTTTTGATGTTCACACTACCTGTCCTTTGCTGCAAAACTTCTATATAACCTTGCTCCTCCCCTTGCCTCCTCAGAACAGTTCTCTCAGGGTCACGTGAGATGCTATCTCCTGGGCTTAAAGTCCTCAAAGTTCCCACTGGGTCATAGCTCAACTCTTAGGCTGCATGTACTTTTTCAGTCAACACCATCCTACAGGGATCCTTATCATCTTCTCCTTACTCATTTGGGAATAGTCAGTGTTGAATGAAAAAGAAAAAAAGCACAACCTAAAAGTTGAGAATTATGTTGTATTTGGTAGAGAACACTGAGGACTTCAGCTGGGACACAGCCTCTCAGATAACTGTGAGGCTCAGAAGAGGTAACGGGTGGTGGGGCAGGATATTCAGCGATTTTATAAACAAGACCAGGGAGTTGGAGCATCAAACGATCACTATTATTTAAAGAAAACTGGATATCCCAGGTCAAGGAAATCAGTGCTTTTCTACCAAGGGAAAGGTGCAAGAGTCTGGGCTCGCTAAAGTCATCCCTTTGATCTGCCCCTCAGCTATCTGGGGCCAGTGTCCTGTGCTCTCATCCTGAGTCTCCTCAGGATGCACCAAGGTGGGGGAGCGGCAGTGGCTGAGGGCAGCCTGTTTGTCTCCATCCCGAGTGCCCTAAGGCCTCGCCTTAGGGGCAGCTGTAAAGTGATGATGGCTTGCTGGCTGCAGCATCCTTTGCTTGGCAGCAACATTTTCCATTCACACCACGACAGAGTGTATGAAAAACTCTCCCACTGAGATCAGCTCTAAGGTTTGGATAAAATATACATGGATTTTTTTTTAAAAAAACATGGTTTGACAACATCAGACAGCAAAGGGCTTGGAGGTCTAGCCATCAGAGAAAAGGCAGGCTCACTGAACTGAACTCCACACTCACAGCCCCAGCGCTCAGGGTGTTTGCAGGATCTGGAGCAGAGATGCATACCTGCTGAAAACGGAGCTCAAGGTGGCAGCCTTCTGACTGAGCTGGGAGAGGGGAGTTCGCATTGGAGCTGCCAGGACAGCTGGGATCTGAGAGGGAATTGAGGGATTTTCCTTACAGGCATTTACAGCCTGCAGACTGCGATGTGCCAGGCAAGACAAGCAGAACCCAAGCAGAAAGCAGAGGCTGCGTGGCTGGAGCTTGCAGAGACCCACCAGGACCGCAGTGCTCAGGAGGGAGAGTGGAGGGGCCCTGATAAACAGCGGGGGTTTTCAACCAAGACTTCAGAAAGCCTGTGCCCTATGAGGGGGAGGGGGAGCGGTGGGCAGGCACGCCTGAACAAAGCCTCACATCCATCCTCAGCCAGATCACTGTGCCCTCCTGTATTCCGTCAGCCCAGAGGCTCCATGCAGAGCCTGTACCATGTCCCTTTCACAGTATCTGTCATTTAATTAAAAATAGCCGGGTAAGCCAAGAAATAACCCCAAGCCAAGAGACACAAAATAGGAAATGAGAGGCCAGGTGACTATTCCAGAAGGTTTTTTTAAGCAATAGATTAATGTGATCCAGAAAAACAGAAGAAAAGTTGGAGAATTTCACTGAGAACTGCCTGTACTGAAAAAGCTGAAATGGCAAGATGCAATAACTAATTAAGAATTCAGTAGAGGGTTTGCTAAAAAGATCAGGCAGAGCAGAAAAGGGGATCATTGATCTAGAAGACTGGGCTCCTGGCAATACCTGTGAGGTGAATGCGGTGAGATCAGAAATGTGAGGACAGGCCCCTGGATGCACCAGCAGCCTCGGGAGATGCCTGTCCCATGAGCGCCTGCTCTTGCAGGTCCACAAGCGGGCAGCACTAGAGTCGGCTGGCCCATGCCGCCATCCATCCAGGCGTGATGGGATTCCGGGCCAGCCCCAAGGTGGTTCCTGGATCAGGTGGACCCCCACCACCATCACCATATTGGGCTTCTCCAAAGGCCTAGAGGATCTCGTTGATTTTGAATGGTAAGCTGTGCAATCAATCAGTAATAATGTTATGAATTAGAAAAAAAAACTATACTCATAATGGGATAAAATGTATTAGAACCAGAGTTTTCCTCACCCTGTTTTGCACATAAACTGATATCTGAAAGAGAACTGGATTTAGGAAACCACTGAGCAGCTAAACAACAGCCACAGAGCTAACCACAGGGGTCAGCGCTAAGTTACTGTGAACAAGTAGGAGAAGGAAACCGAGTACTGTCTCTGTGTCACGTGAGCCAGGATTCAGCCTAAGGAGAGAAAAGCTGAAAGGAGGTCTGGTGGCGGTCTGGAAAACGTTCAGCAGGTGGCTCTCAGATACAAAAGGAGAAGGAAGGAAGACCCAGGAAGCAGCAGCCCCATGTATACGGTCACCGCGTCCACCCTGGAGCCGCAAACACGCGACTCTGGATGGAGCTGCAGACTTGGAGACAGACGTGACCCACCGTGTGGGCACAAAACCCAGGCTGTTCAAGTCAGAGAACCATGCCATTAACATGACATTTGATGATTCTAGTCAATTCTATGGAAAGACAAATCTTATGGCACACAAAACAGGAAATTATGAGATATTTTTAGTAAACCCAGACATATTCCACTTCATTGAGAGTTTAATAAAAGTTACAGTTGTACAAAGTATTGTCCTATACCTTTAAATTCAGCCCTTACCACTATTATATCCTCCTTATATTCCCTAATTTTATCAAACTGTGTGTGTGCATGACTGCATGTGTGCTTAGTTGTGTCAGACTCTCTGCCACCCTGAGGACGGTAGCCTGCCAGGGTCCTCCATCCATGGGATTCTCCAGGCAAGAATACTGGAGTGGGTCGCGGTACTTTCCTCCATGGGATATTCCTGACCCCAGGGGTTGAACCGTGGTCTCCTGTATCTTCTGCATTGCAGGCAGATTCTTTACCACTGAGCCACTGGCAAGTCCTAATTTTATCAATTTAATGTTTTTCATCTTTTTTTAATTTGACATGTTACCACTTATAATTTTATTTTTTGGTCACAAAGATAGTTCTTTTGTCTTATCATTTCTATTTCTTTTTAAATTTTCTAATTTACTATCTTTGTATTTGTTTTATAAGCTACTAACTTCTGTGTTATTTTTAGACTTTCTGGTTTTCCCTCTCTTGGAAACTTTGCTTGATTTATTTTTATCCTTGTTTAGAAACAAAAATATTTAAGACAGTGAACTCCTTGAGGACTAGTACACNAAAGGATCAATTATGTGTACCTTTGAACCTCCGTACCCTAGTGCTCGGAATGATAGCCAGCACAAAATAAATCCTCAGCATTTGATTCTCTTTAGCTTGAATAAATGTGTATCATATGTTCCTCATGCACAATTATAAATTATCTCAGCCTTACCTCTACCTGCCATGACTGATTCTGAGCAGTCTTCCAGTTCAGTTTGAGTGCAACCCAAAGTACTTCACTGCAAACCTGCTTCACACATCTCTCATTTTCTATTCTGGCATTTCTCTGAATGCCCTTTGTGGGATGCATTAGACACTCATATAAAAGAAAGCTGGAAATGCAGGGGAACTAATGACCTGGAATCATGTTTCACCAGTGCCAATGGATACACGTTCCATCTTTTAGTCATCTAAATGCACAACTCTGACATGGAGTCCATAAGTCTTCTCAGAATGTTCTGGGAAGTTTGAAAGTGCTAGTCACCTGTCAAAGTGATCATGCATCTTTGCACTGGTTTTACCTCTTTCCCAATTTACCTACAATCCCTCCCTTCTGCTTTCTAGGATTACTTACCAGAAGGGTACCTGTACTTAGACCCTTTCAGGGCTCTTCTTTTGACTGAAACTGAAGTAAACAAAAGTTTACAAACTTCAATGGTAACCTTGAAATGCTCCAGAAAAGTGAAACTGCATAACATTACCAGAACTTTGTGCAAGAAAAGTTAAAATGGATAATATTGAAGATTCATGCTGCAAATTTTAAAGTTTCCCTAGATGTGTTAGATCATATTTTACCAAAATTGACTAAAATTTTCAGTTTAAAATGCCCTTCCAGAACCATGTCACTCCCCCATCAAGGTTTGGGGTCTATGTCCTTGCCCCTTAAAACTGGTTGGACTTCTGCAACTGCCTTTCTAATAGAACATACAGAAAGTGATGCTGTGACAATGGCAATGTTAGGTTAGAAGAGATGATGTACTTTCCATCCGTCTCTCTATTGGGACACATCTCTTTGGATCCCTGAACTTTCCTATAAGAAATCTAGCCACTCCAATGGTAGCATGCAGGCTGCTGCTCCTGCTAAATCGTTTCAGTCGTGTCCGACTCTGTGCGACCCCATAGACAGCAGCCCACCAGGCTCCCCCGTCCCTGGGATTCTCCAGGCAAGAACACTGGATTGGGTTGCCATTTCCTTCTCCAATGCATGAAAGTGAAAAGTGAAAAGGAAGTCGCTCAGTCATGTCTGACTCTTAGCGACCCCATAGACTGCAGCCTACCAGGCTCCTCTGCCCATGGGATTTTCCAGGCAAGAGTACTGGAGTGGGATGCCATTGCCTTCTCCATGCTGGAGAGAGTCTATAAAGAAACCACACAGAGAAAGAGAAATGCTGGAGGACCCAAAGTTGTTTTAGCTCCCAGCTGCTTAAGTTTCCTAGTGCAGGTTCCAGACGTGTCAGATGAGTACCTTTTGAAATGAATCCAGCCCTACCATATTCTAAACACAAGCTCATCAAAGATTCTGACCTGGAACTTTGTAGTTGAATCGTTTTTATATCCCGAATCAAAGAAACAGCTAATGAATGTTGTTTTGAACTAGTAAATTTAGGGTGATTTTTAAATACAGAATAGATGACTTAAACACTAGGTGACCTTTAAAAAAAATCCTACCACCTCCTAATATATACTCTTAAATCTCTTATGAGTACATTAGCTCGATGAAAATAATAGTAAATATTTGTTGATAGCCTCAGATTGAAGCAAGAGAATTTTTCGTTTCAAATATTTTCACAGCCTGCCCAAACAGCCATTTGTGGTAAACATAGATCAAACCAAAGAAATATTTTATGACACAGAGAACAATAAAACCAAATAAAGAGAAGGTAAGCCCAATTAATTCTACTACTCAGTTGTACAAGTTTCAAATCATGACCTGAAATTTTATAGAAGCAGCTGTAATTATGTGTCTAACCTTGATTCACTTGTTGCTACTGTTTTCACCTTTAAATGCATTTGGAAAAGTTTACCTTCTTTACAAGAAAAAAAAAATCACGTGGAACTCTAAAGTAATATATGCTAAAACACATCAGTGATTTTGTAATCCTCAAGTATGGTAAAAGTGAAAAGTGAAAGCGAAGTCACTCAGTCATGCCCAGCTCTTTGCCCCCATGGACTGTAGCCTACCAGGTTCCTCCGTCCATGGGATTTTCCAGGCAAGAATACTGGAGTGGGGTGCCATTTCCTTCTCCAAGAAGGCTGATATACATTTTTTAAAAGGTCACAGATTCTTCCCTGGACCACTCATCAAGAAGTTGTGTATTTCTCCATCCCTACAAACCTTGCATAGTTGTATCCAAACTATCCAGTGACACTAAATTATGGGGACCTATGGGGGATGACAGAGGATGAGATGGCTGGATGGCATCACCGGCTCGAAGGACGTGAGTTTGAGTGAACTCTGGGAGATGGTGATGGACAAGGAGGCCTGGTGTGCTACCATGGGGTCACAAGGAGTCGGACACGACTGAGCTTCTGAACTGAACTGAACTGACTGATAGGGGAAAAGACTGGAAGAGAACACAAAAATGAGAACAGCGGATGGTTTACAGACATGAAATAGTAGCACGTTATACTCCTTTTTAACGTGTGTTTTACTGCCGTCATATACATGTAAATGGTTAATGCAAGGCGGGCAGGAGCATGAGGGGTGGGGGAGGGAGCCAGGCTCTGCAGAACAGAGAGAACATTCTAGGGATCTGTCCTCTTATTTCTCTTTGTAAAGTTTGCACAGCTTCCCTGGAAGGGACAATTACCTCCCATTAGTTTTGTTTTCTATCCAGTTAATAAAAAAAATAGAACAAATATTGATTGCATCACCAGCTCAATTTTTTTGGCATATGTAAATCTACTCTTAAATATTCATATACAATCATTCTCCAGGTTAAATAATTTCTAAAACAGAAAAAAATACCTGCGAGCGGCAGTTAAGCAGGCAGGTGGTACTTCAATGTTGATCTAGGGGCTGTTTTCTTTTTCTCTTGGGCACATAAAATGACGTGAAAATATATTTATTTTCAAGATAAATTTCAATAGAAAAACTTAATCGGAGATTATACCAAATAATAAACTTTTATTTTAGTAATTTTAGTATTTGTTCTTTGTTTCTAGATATATCTATAAATTCAACTCTGGATATAGATCTCTAATAGTACAACAATAAGTTTATAATTATTTCAGTTAAAATTATTATTACGTCAAAATAATTTCAGTCATCATTAAAGAAAGAGAAACTTCCCTTCATAGCTTATTTATGGTTATGCTAATAGAAATCTAATTGAATGAAAGACATTTAGGGGAAATGATACATCCCAGAGCAGTATCATGGTGGCATGTTTCATGGACACAAGCACAGCATTCTGGATGGAAACAGTAAGAGTGTCTGAAGGAAACTGCTGGGGGACTTCCCTCACAGACCAGCGGCTAAGACTCTTGGCTCCCCACGCAAGGGCCCAGGGCTGAATCCCTGGTTGGGGAACTAGATCCCGCATGCTGCAACTCTGTCTAGTGAAACTATGTAAATAAATATTTTAAAAACTAAAAAACAAACTGTTGGGAAAAATAATTTGTCCCCCCTAAATGTGTTTCTTTGGTATGAGGGTTAATTTAGGGTGATTATTTTGAAGAAACAGAAGACTCAGAAGAGTTTATTTTTACCTCCCCTTTAGCTGCCTACAGAATTGCGATAAAGGGACTGGATCAGAGCATCACCAGGGAGGGATGAGTCTGCAAAGAACTGGGGTGAGGGGTGGGAGTAGCGAGAATGGGCAGGGCCCAGACATCAGAGTTCGCTGTGTTGCACTGACCCCGCAGACATGTGTTTATCAGCATTTTCTTTCACCGGCTTCCCCAGTGGCTCAGTGGTAAAGATTCCACCTATAAGGTAGGAGGTGCACCTAGACCCAACTTTGCTCCCTAGGTTGGGAAGATCCCTGGAGGAGGGCATGGCAACCCACTCCAGTACTCTTGCCTGGAGAATCCCATGGACAGAGGAGCCTGGTGGGCTGCAGTCCATGGGGATGCAAAGGGTTAGACATGACTGAGCACTCATTTGTTTTCTTTTCCCTCTTCATGTGAATTGCCTTCCTCCTCTATGAAGTCCTAAATCACTACCCCCAACATCCTCTTCTGTCTTTACTTGGAGATGGTATTTAAGGTGAGGGATGTGACCATTTTAGTGAGTGACTCAGCCTTCCTGGGTCTCTCCCATGTATACAGGTTATTATACTTGGTTTATTTTTTCCTGTTAATCCGTCTCATGTCTGTTTAACTCAGACCAGCCAGAAGAACTTAAGGAAACTTTCTTCCTCTGCAATAAAACTATGGCACACATTTTGTGGGTCTAGTAACACCTATCTTGAGTCTCCTAATTATTTCCAAGACAACCCAAACAGCCAAAGCCATGGCAGAAGACGAATGGACATCTTGCCCCAGGGTAGAGGCTTGGTCTAATGAGCTTTTATTTTTTTTAAACAAATAGTTCACTGTTATTCCAGGTTTCCTCTTACCCCCAAAACAATTTCTCCCCTGGTCTTACGAATTTCTGAAGTGGGGCAAGCTGCATTGTCAGATAAAGTGGAGTTGCTAGGTGGGCAACACTCCAAAGCTGTGAACTAGTAAAACAAAAAGACGTGGAGAGCTGGGGCCAAAGCTATTCTGTCTCCTCAAGCTCATGCATCTTCACTTCTTGAACCAGTAGCTTCTAAAGCCTGAGGACAACTGCATACAAGTGAAACAAAACTGGCTCCCTTGGCCCAGAAGAACCAGGGTTACGAATGAATACTTCCAGCAAGACCAAGGCCCCCAGACAATAGAAAAGAAACCAAGAAAGGGTGAAACATTTGAATGGATCAATTACCATAGAAAAGATGGATTGAAAGACTACTATTCAAAAAAGATAACAAGGCCAGGTAAACTAACAGTTGATTTTAAAGTAACCTTTAACCCCAGGGCTATTTAAATTATCCTGTAATAGGAAAAAATGAAGACTACCTCCCAGGAAGTCAAGAAAACTTTACTATGGAAGCCTAATAAAGACAATAATGATGTACTGAGAAATGCAAGTATGGATAAAATTTAAAAATTTATTAATATGTTTTATATTA
>SJYV01024919.1:0-10462 GCA_006410875.1 Neotragus pygmaeus | reverse complement strand
CCTATGGAAAGAAGTAAAAGCAGGAATGGAGGAAAGAGCCAATGCTTCTTTCAAGAGAATGATGCAGAGTCAATTTTATGGACCCAGACAAACACTCTAAAAGAAAACAGTACCACCTATACAAAAAGACAAGTAGGAATCCAGGTATAGGATGGTATGGTGTTCTAGGCTGTATACAAAAAGAGCTTTGCTAGTGGATGGAGTCTGTGGGAAAAAAGAAAAGAGGTTGTCTGCTTCAGTATATTACTAGAGCAAGTGAAGTCATAAAATCTATTTAGTCTGGTACCTGAGACTACTCATGTACAGAGAAGCAACAGTTTAAGACAAGTCACTTCAATTCATAGATGATGATGTTATTGTTGGAGACAGAAAATCAGGGTAATGAAAACAGTCTGCAATAAATGTACACATTTTCAGCTTTTTCTGATTATTTTACCAGTGCCACTTATTGATATTGACTATCCCTCTCTTGTGATATTTATGCTTTGCCAAAATGTGAGTGCAACACATCTTAACATTTTTATTTACCTAGTAGTTTTGCTACAGAGTTCTCAGTCAAAAGGCATTATTCAGGGAGCAAAGCATCCAAGGGAGATGCTTCATGCCAGAAGATTCAACTATTGAAACTTCAGATACTGCCTAACATATTATTTTGATATCATTATCATGCTACTGCCTTCAATGAGGTTTTGCCGCAGCTGGCTTTTTTCATTTGTTGTTTTTGGGTTATAATAGACTATAGTAGCTTCCAAGGACAAAAAAAAAAAATCAATATACACTGCTAAAAATACCTTGGTGTTATCCCAGCTTGTAGTCCTGCCAGCCTTAAAAGGGAAGGAAAGAACAGCAGAGATGGGTTTTCAGACCTTGGCATTTAGGATTCTATTTGATGATTTCCAAATCAATGCACCAGAAATATGGTCTTTGTTTCTTTTGTAAGGATGGCTCTCTTGCCTTGTTTCTCAGTAGCAGAAAACCCATAGTAGATACTGCACTGTTGAGGTTCCACTGTGCATTTCTCTGTGTTCGCCCGCTTTCAGATTCCTGCTCACAAGGCTGGGCATGGTGAAGTTCCATGGAAGGGGGTGTGTGAGTGTGTGTGCTGGGCACTGGGGAGGCACGTGGGCGTTGACTGTTCCCAGAAGCTCAATTTCAAAAATTAGGGGAGTCTGGGAGTAATGCCCAGAAGCACAAGTTAAAAACTCCTTTTCTCAGCCTCTGTCCAGGCAGTGAGGAACTTTGCTTCTTGGAATTAGTCCAAAGTGCTCTCTGGCTTATGACGTTTTCTCAAACTAGAGAAAGTATTTTTTGGTAAGTGTGCCTTCACTACTGCTGATGGGAGAAACTGGAATTTGACAGGGATTGACATCAAATTTGATATGATTAAGCTAAAAACAACTGCTGAGACCCTGAGACCCTGCATTAGACCCTGAGGCCTAATAAAGTTCAGATGTCCAGAACTTTATTAGGCCCTGTGGGGAATAGAAAACTTCAGCAGGACTCTCACTCCCCTAAAATTCAACTTATGCCAATAGTTAGCATCAAACTATGAGTCTTGGGTGAGTTTGTGGCAGAATTCAAAGGAAAATCTATCATAAATACCACTTGGATTAGCTTTTTGGAGAAGGTGGTGAGTGTGATGAGACTTTAAGGATGAACAGGATTTGAATGAAATGAAGTCCAACGTATAAGACATGTTGACAATAGAAGGTTATGGGTTCTTTGGATAACTTGAGCTGACTAGGGCTGAGCTTATTGTTTTGAATTACTTAGGGCAGTTATTAAAATGCTATTTGAGCCAGAATTTATTTAACTAATGAGTTCTGAAATCAACTAGGCCTAGATTTTAAGCCTGGATTTTCTATTCTACAGTCCTGGGTAAATTAACTTAACCATTATCAACTTCGCATCCCTGAAATAGGTAAGTGATACATACCACATGAGGTGGAGTTGAAGAAAAAATTTTATCATTTATTTTTTCAACTACTGTTCTTTATGCCATCTTGTACCAGGTATATAAAATTTGAAAATTCTAGGCACTAAATTATAAATGTAAACAGATAAAAATTATTATGTAAATTGTCTACCTCACGGCAAGAAAAAAAAAGAAATCCACTAATGATGGCTTTTAATTTGATGCTTTGAGCTTTATGGAAAGAGGAGCTGAAGTGGGAGGAATTGTGATTAAGAAATATAGATCCATCATGAGTAGAATAGAGGAAGGGTGGGCAGAGAGGCCAGCTAAGAAGCTATTGTAACAGACCACATAATAAGAGTGTCAACTACGGTGGGGGCAGTGAATAAGAAAATTGCTGAGGGGAAGAGTTCAATATGGCACTTTCTCCCCTAGAATTTTATGCCAACATATCCAAGAATAGTTCTGAGTTCCCAGTCTCACCCATCACGAAAGAATCATCACTAAACTTTCCACTGAGTATATATTAAGGCATTCTGACCTTTATTTACTTCTGAGAACAGCAGTTTTCCCAGGATCTCAGTTGGGAAAGAGGCTTATAAATAAACCATTTTGCTTGTTCACTGAACTAGACTGTCATTTGCAATGATATGCTGACTCAGGTGATGCTGAGTGAGTCCAACTGTTAACGTGAAGGTCTTTGAGGGGAAAAGAAACAACACTGCTCTTTCCCTCAAGTCAGACAAAGCAAAATCAAGGAGGCTGTGGTTTCAGCTCATTAAATGATCCCAAGTGTATTCATCAAATGCCTTGTCAAAAGTTGTATTATCGACAAAGGGATTCTCTTTTCTCTAATTGTGTATAGCTTGGAGCCTAAGAAATTGCCTATTCTAGAAGCAAGTAAACCCTTTCCTCCCTGCAAAGGTGGGAATTCTTGATTTTAAAATCATAAGTACACTTGGAGGAAGAAAGCAATGACAATAGCAACAGTAAACAGTGTTTATGGAGCTCTTACCAAATGCTGGAGCATTTACCATTCGTTAGGTGCATTATACACCTAAATTAATTCAAATAACAATTAATGGAAAACTTACTATTATCCCCCACTGTAAGGAACCCAGAAACTTGATTAAGAACAACAGAATAGTTATCATCAAGAAAAGACCAACACCATCTTAAAGTAGAAGCTTACAAGGAAATGTTAAACTATCCTTTCCCAAAAGATGGTAATGATAAGCATGTATGCGAGACAGCCAAAGAGACACAGATGTATAGAACAGAGTTTTGGACTCTGTGGGAGAGGGAGAGGGTGGGATGATTTGGGAGAATGGCATTGAAACATGTATAATATCATGTAAGAAACAAATCGCCAGTCTAGGTTCAATGCAGGATACAGGATGCTTGGGGCTGGTGCACTGGGATGACCCAGAGAGATGGTATGGGGAGGGAGGTGGGAGGGGGGTTCAGGATTGGCAACTCATGTACACCTGTGGCAGATTCATGTTGATGTATGACAAAAGCAGTACAGTATTGTAAAGTAAAATAAAGTAAAATTAAAAAAATAATACTGATAAGAACTTGACAGGAGCCTACTATCTGCCACAAAGAAGCCTGTCTTGAAATCCTGGAAATGCTTTAGAAAAATTGCAAACTCTCCTCCTGTTTTCCAAGTAAGGACCTCCTGCCACACCCTTTTTTCCTCCCCCCACCCCCTTTTTTAAAAAGTTTAATTTACTTTACAATACTGTATTGGTTTTGCCATATATTGACATGAATCCGCCACGGGTGTATACGAGCTCCCAATCCTGAATCCCCCTCCCACCTCCCACCCCATATCATCTCTCTGGATCATCCCCGTGCATTTTGCTCCTTCTTGTCAGTCATTTCCAGTTCATCCTCATCGTTACCATCCAATCCCTTTCCTCTTTTTCTTAATTTTTATTTACTTTTAATTGATTGATGATTGGTTTACAAAATTGGTTGGATTTCTGTCATAACTCATCAGCACGAATTAACCATAGGTGTGCATATGTCCCCTCCCTCTTGAATTGCCCATTCCCACCCCTCTAGTTTATTACAGAGCTCCAGTTTGAGTTCCCTAAGTCATACAGCAAATTCCCTCTACCTGTCTACTTACATATGTTAGTGTCTACACATCCAGGCTACTCTCTCACCCTCTCCCTTTTCTCTCCAACCCTTGTCCATAAGTCTGTTCTCTACATCTGCATTTCCACTGCTACTCTACGAACAGATTAGTCATGAATCCTTTTTCCCCTATTTTCCACTTCTCCACCCTGCCAGGGAGCTTAGTAGTACAGCTGGGTGAAACCGCAGAGTGAGCACTGCTCTGGGGTCATAGTGTCTGTGTTCAAATCTTGGCTCTGATCTTTATTATCTGCCTGACCTTGACAAATATCTTCAACCTGAGCCTCATATGTAAAGGGAGTGAACAGTACTTAACAAACTAGTATGATAATTCAGTGTTATTTTAAATAGATAGAAAAATAGAGATACATACATATTAATCTATATAGATATATAGACATCTGCAAGTATATCTCTATCTATATATATACATGTATGTTAATGTTGATATATACACATATAGTTGAGACATAAATCACAATCTGTAATTTTCTTAATTAGCTCTTTATTTACCTATTTAACACTTTTCTACTGCAAAACTGCAAGGCTGAAGTAGGAAGGAAAATTGGTTTGTCTTGCTATTGTATCATCCTCAATGCCTAGAACAGTTTTGGGGACATAGTAGGTTATTTATTAAATATTTTTGTAAATAATAAATGGATGGATTGCTGATGCTTAATAAATGTTTGTTTCTTTCTGAGCTTCAAGCAAACATTGGGGAGTTTTGCTTCTGTTCCTCAGCTGCAACCTGGAGGAAAATTGCATAATCACTCTAATTGACTTCATAACAAATTTATGATTTCCAGTCTCAGCTAGGCTCTAAGTGTTTCTTGATAACTCTTTATTGTGTGTCTACTCAGTATCCTTTCTTTTTTTTTCCCCCAAATGCTCTTTATAACGTCTTTTCTTGAGTTTTCTCATTCTCCAGTCTACTCTCCCTTCTACCCATCTACAGAGAAAAATCGGAGCCCCTATGGCTTCACTCAGCCTTTGCTGTCCCTTCCGTCTTGTGATAGTTAAATTTTTGTGGGAAGTTGACTGGATTAAATGATAACTAGATAGATGGTAAAACATTATTTCTGACGTGTCTGTGAGGGTGTTTTTGAAAGACTTTAGCATTTGACTCCCAGACTGAGTTAAGTCACGCCAATGTGGTGGGCATCATCCAGCCCACTGTTGAGGGTTGACCAGAACAAAAAGGGAGAGAAAGGGAGCGTTTGCTCTCTGTTTAAGTTGGGGCATCCATCCTCTCTTGCTCTCAGACATTGGTTCTCAGGCCTTTGGACAGGGGCTGGATTACAGTACTACACCAGCTTTCCTGGGTCTCCAGCTTATAGATGGCAGGCTGTGGGACTTCTTGACCTCCATAATTGCATGAGTCAATTGCTATAATAAATAAATTTTACCTATATATCTAGATAGGTAGATAGATACTATTGTTCTGTTTCTCTGGAGAAGCCTGGTTAATGCATCTACTTTCTGACCATTCTCTAAGTCTCTCCTACGTTCAGTCTCTTTCTTCCCCCTCAGGTAATACGAAGATACCCTCTACTAACTGCCGATAGAATTCCTCAAGTGAAATTATTTCCTGTGGGCCTCACAAGTGTGAAGGGAAACACAAAGGCAGACTATGAAAAAGACAGAAAGAATTTTTTTTTTTTTTTAAGGATTAACATGAAACCTATAGGTGAGCAAGAACTAAGCCTAAGGATATAAAAAATATTCTTACCTATCAAAGCTAAATTTCTTGGTAGCACCTGACCCCTGGGATCTAGAAGAAACAAAACACAAATATCAGATGAAAGTTGCACTATTGTATCTTAGGGGCTTCCCTGGTGGCTCAGATGATAAAGAATCTGCCTCCAGTGTGGGAGGCCTGGGTTGGAGACCTGGGTTCGATCCCTGTGTTGGGAAGATGCCCTGGAAAAGGGAACAGCTACCCACTCCAGTATACTTGCCTGGAGAATTCTACGGACAAAGGAACCTGGTGGGCTACAGTCCATTGGATCTCAAAGAGTCGGACATGACTGACTAAAACTTTTACAAACTTTCATCTTAGGTTCATCAGTTCAGTTCAGTTCAGTTCAGTTGCTCAGTGGTGTCCAACTCTTTGCAACCCCATGAATCGCAGCAATCCAGGCCTCCCTCTCCATCACTAACTCCCGGAGTTCACTCAGACTCACGTCCATCGAGTCTGTGATGCCATCCAGCCATCTCATCCTCGGTCGTCCCCTTCTCCTCCTGCCCGCAATCCCTCCCAGCATCAGAGTCTTTTCCAATGAGTCAACTCTTCGCATGAGGTGGCCAAAGTACTGGAGTTTCATACAGCCCATTAAAATGATGCTTGCTGCAGCATCAAACCACATCAACCCTTTGAAGGTTGAGAAGCACGTGTTATTATTCCCATTTTACAAACAGGAAACAGAGGCTCAGAAGACTGAAATGATTTGTCCATGGTCACAGCCTTGATAACTTTCATGGCTGCACCTGGACACTAGATTTTCTTACATGAAATCCCAGACTTCCTCCACCACAACCCTGGACCTCTACTGGACTGAGCCTATGTCACAGACCCACAGATACTTACTTTATGTTCCAACTTTTGCCCCAGTCATTTCTTTTATGACCAGACTCCAAAAAGACTTAATCCCAGATGCATCTATTGTAAAAACTAAATGTACCATCTCAGGAGCTAGGCTTCTGTTTTTATAGCCTGTCTGTAAAGTCACTAGCTATGCGAGGTTTAGCAATTTCCTTGATCTAGTTGTCCCTCCTCTGTAAAATGGAGATAATAATATCCTAATATCACACACTCATCCAAAGATAATATGAATGAATACACATATGTGTGTGTTACTCATTCGTGTCCTACTCTTGGCAATCCCATGAACTGTAGCCCGCCAGGCTCCTCTGTCCATGGGGTTTCCAGGCAAGAATACTGGAGTGGGTTGCCATGACCTTCTCCAGGGGATCTTCCTGACCCAGGGATGGAACCCAGGTCTTCTGCATTGCAGGCACATTCTTTACCATCTGAGCCACCAGGGAAGCCCTGAAAGGACTCCATGTATATGAACTCATCTTATGTAACCAAGGAATGTGTGGTGAGTTTTTTCTTCCTCTGTGTAACACATGGTTCACTTTAAACAGCAGGTAGTCAGATACACATTTATCAAGCATCTACTAAGTGCCATCTTATTTTTTTTCTTGACTCCATCCTGGTATGTTTTACCTGATTTCTAAGTACTGATATCATTCCTCCATTCTGCTTTGGCAGATTCTTGCTGCCTGACTTGGTCCCCTTTGCCTCCCTATAAATCTTTCTCCTATCCTTGTCCTCAATTTTAATAAAAGACTGTATGGCAGAAATTATTTTTAGAAATGGCTCCTAAGATCCCATGCCCTAATACCCAGAGTTTGTGAATTCCTCCTATAATTTTTTTATACAGCACATTTGACCTTAAAGAGAGGTTATCCAGGTGGTTCTAATCTAATCACGTGAACCTTTAAAATAAGAGAACTTTCTTCAGCTGGCTGCCAGAGAGGAAGTCAGAAGGCTTTCGAGCATGAAATAGCACAGGGACATGCTTTTGTCTGTTTGAAGCTGGAGGGGGCCACATGAGAAGGGATGTGGGCAGCTTCTGAGGGCAAGCAACAGACCCTGACTGACAGCCAGCCGAGACATGAGGACCTCCATCCGACACCCGCAAGGAACCGGATTCTGCCAACACCTGAATGAGCTTGAAAGCGGGTTCTCTTCCAACACCTCCAGATAAGAGTCCAGCTGGCTTACAACTTCGTTTCAGCCTTGTGATACCCTGAGAAGAGCCCAGCTTAGCCTGCCAGGACCCCTGACCTACACGAGGTAATGAATGTTATATTAAAACGCTAAGTCTTTGACCTTTTGGCGGGAATGGAAAACGGATACTGCCAGTTTCCTCCTCAAAAAATGTCTATACTGTCGTACTGTTGGAAGGGAACTAAACCCAAGGTTCTTTCTTCTTGAAAACACAAAATCTTTACTGTGAAGCTGATGTCTCCCTTTTGTGTCTGGTAGTTGGGGCTGGGGAGGAAGGACAGGAAAGCAATGTGGCCACAGACACACCACTTAATCAAAGCCTCCAGGTAGGGTTTCAGCATCTTGGCAACTCAGTGACTGCTCTTCGTAGATGATGTTTGTAGAAACATCTTTAACGTACACCTTGGGAAGATGAGTTTGTAGAGGAAAGTGTTAGGGGTATCAGCTGTGGCATTAGATATCCCTTACTATCACTGAACTGCTGTGTAACCTTGGTTAAAACACCTTATCTAGTCAAGCCTCACTTTTCATATCTTAAAACGGGGAAACTAGGAGCACCAAATATAGTCATCTGTTGTGAGAATTAAATAAGAGAATGTTTATGAAGAATTTCCTTCAGTCCCTGGCACCTATTACATGCTAAGTAAATGGTTATAATAATTCATGTATAATTCATGTATAATTATTCATGGATTTGAGTCAACTCACTGGAAAAGACCTGATGCTGGAAGAGATTGGAAAAAAGCAAACTAGAGAAGAGGGTGGCAGAACATGAGATGGTTGAATAGGATCACCGGCTCAATGGCCACAAACTTAGACAAACTCTGGGAGATGGTGAGGGACAGGGAGGCCTGGCGTGCTGCTGTCCATGGGGTTGTAAAGTGTCGTACGTGACTTAGCGACTGAACAACAACAGCATTCATGTATTTATTCAAAATTTATATATTAATCATTGCTCTGTGCCAGGCATTGCTAGACAATAGAACACAAACATGAAAAAGGAATAGCCTCCACCCTCGAAACGCTCTCGGGGCACTGGGTCCATATGTATCCTCCTTCGTTCATCCATGTAAATTTTCACATGTGTTTATGTGTCCTCAGGATGTGAGTGTTGTGAACACTGCATTCCCTGAAGCTACTAAAGAACAAAGTAGTGCATTCAAGCCTACAGGGAGGGTGGAGGTTTCAGATCCAGCCATCCATCTTTCCTCTTCTCCTCAGAGGTAGGCGGCTGTTTACCCTGGGAACACTGACGGTGTGACTATTAAATCATCTCAGAGCCATGGAGCTGGGAGGTCCCAGCACGACCTTCCCTCACACCCGCCCAGTTCTGTTCTGGCACAAAGAGGGATATGTTATGCCTCATACATGCCGAGAGCCATGCCATAGGAAAAGGGCTCCCCGTGCCAAATAATTTTGCCCAGTTCTACCCTCGGACCAGGGAAGCAAAAAGTGATCCATCAGCTTGATTGTCTGGGAGTCTCAGGGCTGTTCAGTACAGATCCATTAGTTAAAAGGATAAATATTTACTCTGGGCTCATCAGAATAACCCAGAAAAGGGATTCTGTGTTTTATCAGTAATAAAAAACACTCCCACTTAAGCTTGGATTTAGAGTTTCTTGGTCTTTAAATCTTCCCTGCCTTGAACCAGTCAGACTTCCTGTGAGAGAGTAGATTAGGATTTCCTCCAGGCCTCGGAGTCGTGCTGGGGGGCCGGGGGTGGTGGGAGCGAACTTGAGCACAAAGGGAAATGTTCTGACGGGAGAGCTGTGTTTTCTTTTCCTGAGCCAAGTATGTGGGGCCTCAGCCTGGCTCCTAGGACACAGGTAACTGAAATATTTGCCCTTGGGAGAGAAGATGCAGAATGCTCTCTCCAACGGGTGAAATCAGAGATTTTAGATAAACAGCTTTTGAGGGACCCCGTTTCCTGAGCTGTGCTTTGATCACAGGACAACAGCGCCAGGGAAAACACTCTTGTTATCCTTTCAAGGGAGAGGCTCAAGGAAGAACACTTGCCTGGGTCGCGGAGGTGAGGGTATGGTCGGATGAAGGCGGACTGGGGAGGGGTCTGGGGTGGAAGCTGGTCCCAGGCAAACCGAGGGCGCTTGACTCACATCCTCCAGCCCCACTTTCCATTTCTACATCCCCACCCCCCCTCTCCTTTCTGGTAACTGGACTGACCTGGCAGAAAGAACTCAGACTGTGAAAGCAAACTAATTTTCTTCAAAAATGGGCCCTGAGTGGAATAGACACTCAGAAAGTGCTGAATGAGTGAAAGGTCCCTCGTTTTTCTGTCACAGGGATGTTCTTTTCCCCTTCCCTCTGATTAGGCCTCCATTTCTCTCTCGGTATTACAGGGATAATAATGCTACCTCGAGGGCTGTGTAAAGGCAAACAAGCAGATTTGATATACACCGAGCACAGAGACTGGTGCATTGTGGGGTCCCAGTGACTATTTGTGTATATCTTATTATCAAAGGGGCTTTGAAACTTGGGAAACATACTGGAACCAGATGATGTGAAAACTGTCCCATCAAAGGCTTACACAGGAACTCGGGCTAAGGTTTGCCAGAGTTGGTGAGGAAACTTTGATCAGGTGAGCAAAA
>SJYV01024918.1:0-15896 GCA_006410875.1 Neotragus pygmaeus | reverse complement strand
CGTGGCCACCTCAGAGTCTGCAGAGTCTTGTACGCTTGACTTTGTAGGGTCCTGCCTTGATAGGAAGCTGACTTGGGCGGGGAGAAAGCAGGCAGATGTCTCCTCCCCAGAGATCTTTCAAGAAGGTGAAAGGAAGGGGGACAGGATGGGTCCATTTCTTACCCGGAATAAAGGGGTTGAAGGTGTAGTTCCAGACCCAGCCAGCAGATGGCATAAGGGGCCCACACACAGACAACCAAGTCTCCAGCCAGTGAGAAAAACCACCTGGGGTGTGACCACAAGGTCCCTGAGACGTTCTAGAAGATGCTCAGTGATCCCAGATATATGAACAAGCAAGGAAAAGCATGTGAACTTCTCTCTGAAGGAAATGCTGGTAAATGAGAAATGGGGAACAGGGATGCATCCCGAAGACTATTCGACCTTAGCTGTGAGAGGTCTTGCCCACCTACCTCACAGCAAGAACTGAGCCTCAAGTGTGTGTAGGGGGTCTCCAGGGAGGGGCGCTGCAGGAAGGCTGGTTTGGGAGGGTTTTGGCAACGAATGTTAGAACTCTTATGGGGGACGTTTAGGAGCTGAAGGACTGTGGTGAGAGGTGGAGGAAAGAATGGAGGGAGAATGAAGACCGTCGCCTGCTAGGCATTCTACCTACATTCTCTATTCCTGTCCTCACACCCTTTCTGAGAGGTGGGCGCCACTACGCCTGTTTCATAGACAAGGGAAACTGAGGGTCAGGGAGAATGAGCAACGGGCCCAGAGTCACACAGCTACTGAGTGAAAGTTGAGGATGCAGTGGTCTGGTCCCAAACCCTGAGCTCTTCCCACTAAGTCCTGCTGCAAGAGACGGGGTGGCACTACTGCTCGGGNTTGCCTGGAGGCCGCCTGGAAGTCCCCTCGACTCTGCCCAGTTTTCCCCAAATAGACCCTAACTGTCATTGCCAAAACCCCCTCTGTGCACAGAGACGCCTGCCCACCGGGGTTTCCTTTGAACTCTGTAGAGTCTTGGGTCATCCCCATAGATTCTTTAAATAGACAGGGCAGGGGCTGGTGGGTGATTTCAGGCAGCGTTCAGGTTTGATGCCCTTCTCCATCTTTCATAGGCGGGATTTTCAGGGTGGAAGGCGGAGTTGGGCATCTCCCCAATCCCTGACTCTCACCAGTTCCGAAAGGGGAAACCCAGCCCACAGCGAGGTGGCTGCCATGCGGTTTGGGTCACGAAGTCGGGAGGTAGGTTTGTGCCCAGGGAGTCTTCTCTGGATCTGAAGGTGCTGTGGTGCCCCGCCCACTGTGGCCCCTCCCTGAGCCCATTGCTCACAGTTGGGACCGTCACTGGCNCAGCCCACAGCGAGGTGGCTGCCATGCGGTTTGGGTCACGAAGTCGGGAGGTAGGTTTGTGCCCAGGGAGTCTTCTCTGGATCTGAAGGTGCTGTGGTGCCCCGCCCACTGTGGCCCCTCCCTGAGCCCATTGCTCACAGTTGGGACCGTCACTGGCCACCGTGTCCTATTCTCACTCATGCTATCTCTTGGGTCACTTTATGTCAGTCTAGTGTTTTTGCTTTTTTTCCATGAGTGTGTGCCTTGTCTCATAAACTAACCTGTCCATTTATACTTAAAAAAAATGTTTTAAAATGTTTTTAAATCTCACATCTGTAGCCCCCAGGCCCTAAATCTCTATTTCTGAATATCTACAGGGAGTGTCCACTCAGTGGCCTCTTGAACCCCATCCCAGGGGATGTAACTTATCCTGTGTGAAAAGCAAGAGCTGCATGCAGAGTCCCTGTTTCTGCCACGAGGGCTTCCATTCACCTCCCCTCGCCCCCCGGGTTCAGCTTCAGTCTTGTCTGTCCATTTTTACTTTTCTCTTCAATTTCATTGCCTTCCGATCAGACCCTGGTCCCCACAGTGGCCCTGTCTGTGCCCACACCATCCTGTCCCCACCACCATGCATCAGCAAGCTCTCCCTGCCCCAGAGCCTGGAGGGTTTCACTGCTTGAAGTCAGAGAATGGGTTTCTCAGCCAAGGCAAATGTCTCCCCCATCCTTTTCCTCCTGCCTGCAGCTTAGGGTTTCACCATGCAACCGCTCAGCTTATGGCTGGAGGTCGTCACAAACTGCAGACTCCCAATCTCCAAAGAGATCAGAAGCTCCCAGAAGACAGGCAAGGTGTCACAGGCTTTCTGAACTGAGTACAGGCTGTGGCCTGTCTGCCATTCCCACGGTTTTCTGTGTCTACCTGCTGGAGACTATACAGGTTTTAATCGAGGTCCTTCATGGGCATTGCAGAAAAGATCACAGAATCCCGCTTCACTTCAACTGTAGGTCCTAATGCCCGTGTGAGGCAGGAGGGTCCAGACAACAGTAAAGAGGGTCCTGAGATGCTCCCGGGCTTGTCCTCCCCGGCCTGGCCTGCCTGGCACCCTGTAGAGACACCCACCACTTGGTGGACAGACACTCCCTGCTGTCGCATACTGTTCTGTTTTCAGTTCTGTCTGAGGTCTGAGCAATCTGGTGCCCAGACTGGGCAGTAGGCTTCATGAAGGGCCCCCCGCTCACGGGCAGCTCCTCAAGGCTTCTGGCCAAGTCAGCTCTGACCCCTGGCCCCGGAGGGCGAGGGAGTGGATGGTCACCCGCAGTTGGAGCAAGGGAGAACCCACACCCTCAGTAGCCTGTCCCGGCCACCCTTCACCCGCCCCCCGGGCCACCTCCTCATCCTCGACCGCTGCCATCTAGGTTTGAATTCTGTCTCCAAATTGGAAATCGCTCCAGCCATTCAGGCCTGGAATTGGAGCCCTAGCAGGGGAAGGAGCCATTTGTAGCTCTTATTTTTTTATGCTGCTGAGCAAAGCAGGGATCAGACTGAGCACAGCTGTCAGGAGGTGTTTGTGATAAATCAATACAGAGCCCAGGGTGGGGAGGAAAGGGGAATGAACAGGGAGCCCAGGTTTCTGGGGACAAGGGCCAGGTATGGGCCAGATGCCAGCTCCTGAGTCCATAAGTTAAAATGAGGAGGGGATGGGGAGGGGGTGTNGGTTCAGGGTTGGGAACTCATGTACACCTGTGGTGGATTCATGTCAATGTATGGCAAAACCAATACAGTATTGTAAAGTAAAAAATAAATAAATTAATTAAATAAATAAAAACAAAAGCTCTAAAGTTGGGAGAGAGATAAAAACAATGGATTTTATTTTACTCTTTAATAAATCAAAGATATACATTATAATTTCTAGTATAACCACTGAAAGCGAAATAATACACTTCTAAAACTTAATGGGGTGAAAATAATTTTAAAAATATAAAAGTCAGTTAGCAGGAAGGAAACATGCTAAACAGGCAAGAAAAATAGAAAGCTAAGAATAATGTGATATTGACTAAAGCCAAATACGACAGTAGTTACATTACATGTAGAGAGATTACACGCTCCAATCTAAAGACGAGGATTGTCGAACTGGATATATTTTTAAGAACAAAACACTCAACTAGGTGCAGCGTACAAGAAATGAAAAAATATATCTGAATCATGAGGAACAGCACAGAATAGAACCTGTGGGAGATACGAAATGGTGCCTGTATTCCAGAAGTTTATAATGTGAACAAGATAATTCATAAACACAAAACAAAGTGTAAGACAATCATGCACACACATTTTAAGAAGTACAACTCTTTCGCATTCCTGTTGTTTCCCTGGCTAACTTCTCCAGTTTTTATCATGTCAGTTCCCTCAGAAAGTTTTCCTTGATTCTCTTTAACGAGGTTAGCTGAGTTAAGTATTCCTGGTAGGTACTTCAAAACTAACTATAATTATCCATCACAATAATTATCACAGTGTAGACTGTTTCATGGTCTGTCTCTTCCACTAGAAAACAAATTCTGTAAGATCAAGAACCCAGAATCTACTGAGTCAAGAATTATGAAAGGTCTGAGATTTTGATCTACTTGTAAGCTAACAAATTAGCCTGCACATTTCATAAATGCTGGCAAAAGCCGGAGGCTAGTGGGTCAGAGACAGAGAATTCTATTATTCAAGCACAGCAGGCTGTATGAGCTTCAGGTCTGCACTGGTTTGCTCTGCCCTCCAAAGTCCCATAAAGCTGATGCAGAGAGAAGTCCAAGCAGTTGCTGCACACATAAAAACTCCAATCTTTCCCAGGGGTAGCTAACAAGCCTGACAAACCTTTGCCTTAGAGGGAGACATCTTTATTATTATGGTTAGGAAAAGAATCTGCCTTGTGTTCTAAATATCTCCATCAAGTATATTTTCTATACAAAAACCCAGGAAAAGAATGAAGAGATTCAAAGATTAAAAAATTATTGAAAAAAAAAATGATACAAAATATGGAAGATGGCAGAGGAACAGGACGGGGAGACCACTTTCTCCCCTACAAATTCATCAAAAGAACATTTAAATGCTGAGTAAATTCCACAAAACAACTTCTGAATGCCGGCAGAGGACACCAGGCACCCAGAAAAGCAGCCCATTGTCTTCAAACAGAGGTAGGAAAAAATATAAAAGACAAAAAAGAGACAAAAGAGGTAGGGACGGAGCTCCGTCCCGGGAAGGGAGTCTTAAAAAGTTTCCAGACACCAGGAAACACTCTCACTGCTGAGTCTGTGGTGAACCTTGGAAGCACAGAGGGCAACATAACAGGGAGGAAAAATAAATAATTAAAACCCACAGATTAGGAGTCCAAGGGTAACTCCCCCAGTGGAGAAGCAGCACAGATGCCTGCGTCTGCCACTAGCAAGCAGGGGCTGGGCAGGGAGGCGTGGGCTGCATTGCTGAGAGTAAGGATCTAGCCTGAATGCCCCGAGGGCAATCTGAGCGAACTAACGCGGGCTAGAAAACCAGAATGTGGGATACCTACCACGCGAAAAGCCCTAAGACACTGTCAGGCCCGCGCACAGAACAAAGGACTGAACAGAACTAGCAGGCTGCAGACCATCCCCCTTTGGTGACAGGCAGCCAGAGCCAGAAGGGGGCAATTGTAGCCCCAGAGAGACATTATCTACCAAACTGCAAGCAGGCTTCTTTGCTAACTAAGACTTCTTGGAGTTCTGGACGGTCAACATCCACCTGAGAAGGTACGCCGATTGTACACCCAGAAAACCAAGCAGGAGGGATGAGGGAAGCAATAAATCACAGGGGAGGTGATAAGTCGCAGGAGAGGTGATAAGTTGTAGTGACCACGCTCACAAAACACCTCATCACCTGAGCTGCTCGGAACTGGGAAGGGCCCAAAACGCAGGCCCAACCGAGTCTGCGCCTCTGAGGACTACCTGAGTGCCTGAAGCTGAGCGGCTTAGACCTGGGAGGTGTATGCAGCCCAGGGCCGGCCTCGGACGATTCCCAGCGGAGCAACCTAGAGCCTGAGCAGCGTGGGCAGGGAGGGCACACGCGCTGTGAGCGGGGGCAGGCCCAGGGTGGCTGAGGCCCTGAGAGCACACACCAGTGTTATTTCTTTGCAGTGTCCCTCCCTCCCCACAGCACAACTGAACAAGTGAGCCTAAAAAAAGTGTCCACCACCACCCCCTTTGTGTCACGGCGGAAATCAGATGCTGAAGAGACCAGCAAACAGAAGAAGCTAAAACAGAGGGAACCAGCTTGGAAATGACAGGTGCAATAGATTAAAACCCTGTAGTTAGTACCGACTACATAGGAAGGGGCCTACAGATCTTGAGAAATATAATCCAGACCAACGAACTATCCGAAAATGAACTGACCCACAATACCCACAATGCCACCAGAGAAAGTCCTAGATATATTTTTGCTATTTTTACAATCATTCTTTTTTTAAAATTTTTTTTAAATTTTAAGTCCAATGTTACTCCTTTAATTTTCACTTTTATAACCTATTACTCTGCAAAAAAATAAAGACCCTAATTTTTAAAGCAAATTTCATATATATTTTATAATTTTTGTGACTTTGTTTTTTTTCTTCTTTTCTTTAATATTGTATTTTTGAAATTCCAAACACTACTCTAGATTTTTAATCTTTGCTTTTTGGTATTTGTTATCAATTTTGTACCATTAAGAACCCAATCTTCAGTACCCATTTTTACTTGGGAGCAAGATTACTGGTTTGACTGCTCTCTCCCCCTTTGGACTCTCCTTTTTCTCCACCAGGTCACCTCTGTCTCCGCTCTATACTCCTCTCTTCTCTACCCAACTCTGTGAATCTCTGTGTGTTTCAGACGGTGGAGAACACTTAGGGAACTGATTACTGGCTGGATCTGTCTCTCTCTTTCTGATTCCCCACTTTTATCTTCCGGGCCGCCTCTGTCTCCTTCCTCCCTCTTCTCTTCTCTGTATAACTCCATCAACATCTCTGAGCGATCCAGCTGTGGAGTGCACATACGTAAGTGCTTACTGGCTAGCTTGCTCTCTCCTCTATTGATTCTACCTCATCTCATTCGGGTCACCTCTAACTCCCTCCTCCCTCTTCTCTTCTCCATGTAACTCTGTGCATCTCTCTCGGTGTCCCTCACTGTGGAGAAACTTTTCATCTCTAACCTAGATGTTTTATCAACATGCTGTACAGAAGGAGAAGCCTTGACACTACTGTAAAAATAAGACTGAAAACCAGAAGCTGGAGGCTTAAGTCCAAATCCTAAGAACACCAGAGAACTCCTGACTCCAGGTAACATTAATTGACTGGAGCTCATCAAATGCCTCCATACCTACACTGAAACCAAGCACCATCCAAGGGCCAACAAGTTCCAGGACAAGACATACGACACAAATTCTCCAGCAACACAGGAACACAGCGCTGAGCTCCAATATACAAGCTGCCCAAAGTTACCCCAAAACCATTGACATCTCATAACACATTACTGGACACTTCATTGCACTCCAGAGAGAAGAAATCCAGCACCACCCACCAGAACACTGACAAGCTTCTCTAACCAAGAAACCTTGACAAACCACCTGTACAACCCCACCCACAGCAAGGACACTCCACAATAAAGAGAACTCCACAAACTGCCAGAATACAGAAAGGCCACCCCAAACTCAGCAATATAAACAAGATGAAGAGACAGAGGAATACCCAGCAGGTAAAGGAACAGGATAAATGCCCACCAAACCAAACCAAAGAGTAAGAGATAGGGAATCTACCTGATAAAAAATTCCAAATAATGATAGTGAAAAAGATCCAAAATCTTAAAATCAAAATGGAATCACAGAAAAATAGCCTGGAGACAAGGATTGAGAAGATGCAAGAAAGGTTTAACAAGAACCTAGAAGAAATAAAAAAGAGTCAATATATAATGAGTAATGCAATAACTGAGATCAAAAACACTCTGGAGGCACCAAATAGTAGAATAACAGATGCAGAAGATAGGATCAGTGATTTAGAAGACAGAATGGTAAAATAAATGAATCAGAGAGGAAAAAAGAAAAACGAATTAGAAGAAATGAGGACAATCTCAGAGACCTCCAGGACAGTGTTAAATGCCCCAACATTCGAATCATAGGAGTCCCAGAAGAAGAAGACAAAAAGACCATGAGAAAATACTTGAGGAGATAATAGTTGAAAACTTCCCAAAAACGGGGACGGAAATAATCACGCAACTCCAAGAAACCCAGAGAGTCCCAAACAGGATAAACCCAAGGCGAAACACCCCAAGACACATATTAATCAAATTAACAAAGATCAAACACAAAGAACAAATATTAAAAGCAGCAAGGGAAAAACAACAAATAACACATGAGGAGACTCCCATAAGGATAACAGCCGATCTTTCAACAGAAACTCTTCAGGCCAGGAGGGAATGGCAAGATATACTTAAAGTGGTGAAAGAAAATAACCTACAGCCCAGATTACTGAACCCAGCAAGGATCTCATTCAAATCTGAAGGAGAAATCAAAACCCTTACAGACAAGCAAAAGCTGAGAGAATTCAGCACTACCAAACCAGCTATCCAACAAATGCTAAAGGATATTCCCTAGACAGGAAAGACAAAAAGGGTGTATAAACTTGAACCCAAAACAAAACACAAGAAGGGTGTATAAACTCGAACCAAAAACAATAAAGTAAATGGCAACGGGATCATACTTATCAGTAATTACTTTAAACGTAAATGGGTTGAATGCCACAACCAAAAGACAAAGACTGGCTGAATGGATACAAAAACAAGACCCCTATNTCGGCGCTCAGCCTTCTTCACAGTCCAACTTTCACATCCATACATGACCACTGGAAAAACCATAGCCTTGTTGGGAGTTAGGATTTCAATACACGTATTTTCAGGGGATGTATTCAGACCATGTGTATATACAATGGAATATTTTCCAGTCTTATAAAATAATGAAATCCTATCATATACAATAACATGGATGAACCATAAGGAAATTATCCAAAGTGAACAATAAGGACAGCACTGTATGACTCCTCTTATATAAAGCCTCCTTAGTAGTCATGGTAAAGAATCTGCCTGCCAGTGCAGGAGGCACGGGTTCGATCTCTGGGCGGGGAAGATTTGCAGGAGAGGGAAATGGCAATCCATTCCAGTGTTCTTGCCTGGGAAATCCCATAGACAAAGGAGCCTGGTGGGCTACACTCCATAGCGTCACAAAAGAGTCGGACACAACTAAGCGACTAAACAACAACATTCAGGCCATAGCAACCATTAAGCTTTTCTTCTATAATTTCATTGAATTTAATCCTCACAACAATTTCTTTTTTATAGATGAGCAGACAGGTTTAAAATGCTTCAGTAATTTGTCCAAAGTCGTAAAGCTAATTTATAGCCAAATGAGAATTCATACCCAGATTGAGCTAAAAAGTAATTGCATTGAATTTAACATATAAAAATATGTAAAACTTCAATCTTCTCTCAGTGGTTTTTATTTTACTTTGGAGATCTACTACCACTTGTCAGAGTACAACACAAAAGAACCGGAAAGAACTGGTATTAGCAGCAAACCCAGGATCATCAATGCCTAAGACGCAGCTGCCTATTTGAAAACTCTATGTGTTTGGACCTCTGACTGTCATCTCCTTTTATGGAATGTACAATTTAGTTATATTCAATATGTCTAAGCATTGTAAACAGAAAACAAATAAGAGGTGTCTTACATGCTCATCGTGGCTAATTATTAGAGAAATGCAGAGGATGGGATGGTTGGATGGCATCACTGACTCAGTGGACACAAGTCTGAGCTAAATCCAAGGGAGACTGAAGGGCAGGGAAGCCTGGCATGCTGCAGCTCATGGAGCTGCAAAGAGTCAGAAACAACTGAGCGAATAAACAACAACAAATCAAACTCCAATGAGGTACCACCTCAAACCAACCAGAATGGCTGTCATTAAAAACTCTATGAATAATAAACACTGAAGAGGATGTGGAAAAGTGGAGCCCTTTTACACCATTGGTGGGATTATAAATGGTTGCATACTGGAGTGTCCAGGAGTCTCCAGTGATGGAATTCCAACTGAACAATTTCAAATCCTAAAAGATGATGCTGTGAAAGGGCTGCACTCAATATGCCAGCAAATTTGGAAAACTCAGACATGGCCACAGGACTGGAAAAGGTCAGTTTTCATTCCAATTCCAAAGAAAGGCAATGCCAAAGAATGTTCAAATTACTGAGCAACTGCACTCATGTCACACACTAGCAAAGTAATGCTCAAAATTCTCCAAGCCAGGCTTCAACAGTACATGAACTGAGAACTTCCAAATGCTCAATCTGTATTTAGAAAAGGCAGAGGAACCAGAGGTCAAATTGCCAACAAAAAAGCGAGAGAATTCCAGAAAAACATCTGCTTCTGCTTCACTGACTAAATTAAAGCCTTTCACTGTGTGGATCACAACAAATTGTGGAAAATGCTTCAAGAGATGAGAATACCAGACCACATTACATGCCTCGAGAAACCTGTACGCAGATCAAGAAGCAACAGTTACAACCAGGCATGGAACAACAGACTGGTTCAATATTGGGAAAGGAGTACGTCAAGGCTGTATATTGTCACCCTGCTTATTTAACTTATATGCAGATTACATCATGCGAAATGGTGGACTGGACGAAGCACAAGCTGAAATCAAGATTGCCAGCAGAAATATCAATAACCTCAGATATGCAGATGACACCACCCTTATAGCAGAAAGTGAAGAGGAACTAAAGAGCCTCATGATGAAAGTGAAAGACTGAAAAAGTTGGCTTAAAGCTCGACATTCAAAAAACGAAGATCATGGCATCTGGTCCCATCACTTCATGGGAAATAGATGGGGAAACAGTNTGCCAGAAGAAATATCAATAACCTCAGATATGCAGATGACACCACCCTTATAGCAGAAAGTGAAGAGGAACTAAAGAGCCTCATGATGAAAGTGAAAGACTGAAAAAGTTGGCTTAAAGCTCGACATTCAAAAAACGAAGATCATGGCATCTGGTCCCATCGCTTCATGGGAAATAGATGGGGAAACAGTGGAAACACTGACAGATTTTATTTTCTTGGGCTCCAAAATCACTGCAGATGGTGACTGCAGCCATGAGGTTAAAAGACGCTTACTCCTTGGAAGAAAAGCTATGACCAACATAGACATCATATTAAAAAGCAGAGACATTACTTTGCCAACAAAGGTCCATCTAGTCAAGGCTATGGTTTTTCCAGTAGTCTTTTATGGATGTGAGAGTTGGACTATAAAGAAAGCTGAGCGCCGAAGAACTGATGTTTTTGAACTGTGGTGTTGGAGAAGACTCCTGAGAGTCCCTTAGACTACAAGGAGATCCAACCAGTCCATCCTAAAGGAAATCAGTCCTGAATATTCATTGGAAGGACTGATGTTGAAGCTGAAACTCCAATACTTTGGCCACCTGATGTGAAGAAGTGACTCACAGGAAAAGACCCTGATGCTGGGAAAGACTGAAGGCAGGAGGAGAAGGGGATGACAGAGGATGAGATGGTTGGATGGCGTTACCGACTCAATGGACATGACTTTGAGCAAGTTCTGGGAGGTGGTGATGGACAGGGAGGCCTGGCGTGCTGCTGTCCATGGGGTCACAAAGGGTCAGACATGACAGAGCAATTGAACTGAACTGAAATTGGTGCAACCATTATGGAAAACAGTATGGAGGGTCCTCAAAAACTAAAAATAGAACTACCATACTATTCTACAGTCCCATTGCTGAACATAAACACAGACAAACTCTAATTTGGTAATTTGAAAACATACATGAACCCCTATGTTCATGACAGCACTATTTACAATAGCCGAGACATCAAAACAACCTAAATGTGCATCAACGAATGGATGGAAAAAGAAGTGAAACACACATACACACACACACTCATACACACACATATACACACACTTGTACACACACGCACATACACACACACATATACATATGCAACAGAATACTACTCGGCCATCAAAAAGGAAAATAATGGCATTGGGAGCAACGCGGATGAACCTGGAGGTTATCGTGTGGGCACAATGGTTCAGAAAGAGAAAGAAAACCACCGTGTGACCTCACTGTTATGTGACCTGTGAAATACACCACCAATGAACTCATCTATGACAGAGAAACAGACTCCCAGACAGAGAGAACAGACCTGTGGCTGCTACAGAGGCGGAAGATGGGACAGGACTGGACGTGTGGGATGAGCAGATACGAGCTATTGTACAGAGGATGGGCAGAGAACAGGGGCCCCCTGCACAGCACAGGGGACGATATGCAATATCCTGAGATAAACCACACTGGAAAAGAATAGGGGAAAGAATATATATGTATGTATGTATGTATGTATGTATGTATGTATAATTAAATCATTTTGCTATATAGCAGAAATTAACATAACATTCAATCAACTCTACTTCAATAAAATTTTTTTAAATGAAATTTTAAAAAAATACAGGGTTTTTTTTCAGGTTGCCACTTTCATGTGTACAGAAGGCACCAGGCCGTGATAAAATTTAGTTATAACAACTACATTATTATACTGGTGAGTTTTATTTTCCTCCTTTTACAAATGGTGAAACGAAGGCTTGGGGAGCTTAAGTAACTTGCCTAAAGTTGCCCAGCATGTGAGGGGCAGGCCAGACTGGAACCAGTGGCAGTCTACTTCCAAAATCCATGTTCTTCTCTGCAAACCCACTGAGAGGGGAGAAAACTGTCAGACTGTATCTGCCTTCCCCTTAAAAAGCATCATCCAGAAGAGCACCTAAGCCCATCTTTGACCCCTTATGACTCAATCTGGGGGCCGTGTAACAGCTGACTCTGGTGGGGAGAAGGGGTGGGAATGGGAGGCTCAGTGAGAACTGCTCAGCGCGTCGCTCTGCGCTGCTCTGCAAAGAACACGGTAGCTTCTAGGTATGAAAGCCCTGCGCCAGGAAAGCATTCGTCTCTGAACCCAACTCTGTTTGCAGGTGACCTCAGCCCCTTCCCTCGACCTCACCTCAGGGGCCTCAGAGAACAGGCCTATGCCCCCTCCAGCTGATGAAGCTTGTCTCCTGTTTTTATTTGTCTCTGAGCTCGACACCTTCCTCTTCTTCATCCACCCTTGACGAGAGCAGGTTTTCTGTGTTAGGATCCGCCACACTCAGAGGTGACTCCCCAGCTGACTGCTCCCTTGCCTTGCGTCCAGTCATCTCAGCAAGACGGACCCCTCAGGACACACGCAGAGAGAGAGGCTGGTCAGAGACTGGGGCTGTGCTCCTTTTCCTTCAGTTGCTGCTCAAGACGGCGCGACGCATCCTTCTGCACTTCCTACACTGCCTTCAGCTCTCGGCCAAGGGAGCGATGACTCGAGTGAAGGGTAGCTGTGGCCCCCCAAGCTGGTCCTGCACCCGGACACACGGGGGTGGCCCCCAGCGGTGGCCCACACCCTGCTGCCCACCCCAAGCATGACCAGGAGCCTGTTTCAGTGGCTGGGGTGGGGGTCCCCTTTAGTTTCATCCCCAGGCCAGAAACGTTCTGGTCTCGTCCAAGGCAGAGGTCCCTCTCCATTGCCAGAAGCACAGGCAAGCACGGCTTCCAGAGACAGAGCTTCTTGTCACAGGAGATGCCGCCAACACCCCAGGGAAAGGGCCCTGAGCACAGGGGCAGGGGCCACCCCTGGTTACACCGAGCTGATCTCACCTTGCTTCCTTCCAGCCGAGTCTCGCTGGGCTCTCCAGGCCCCCCTGGAGGGAGTCTGACCCATGACGTCTTGTGGCAGTTTCCACTGTCACCGTCTTGGATTTCCTCTAGATAATTCCATTCAGGGTGATTCATTCACCAAGAAATGGAGGTGTTTAAGAGATATCTGGTTGGCCGAAGAGTTCATCGGGGTTTACCAGAAACGGCCGAAGGAGCATTCTTCTCTAAGACAATGGCACACCAGAAAGGCCTCGCCGCCGCCTCTCAGCCGAAATCCCCTAAACGTGTTTGTGCTAAAAGAAAAGAGCGTGGACTTGATCTGGATTCTACAGCAAAACAACCTGCTTAAACCACATATTATCCTAGGGTGATGCTCCCGCGTTGCAAACCAGACGAGGCTCCATCCTGACTTCCCGACAATGCACTTTGGGCTCCAGGACCCTCCTGGACTTGGGTTCCGTTACCGTCTCCACCAGGATGTGGGAGCCCTGCGGTCTGTGGGTCAAGAATGGTGATCGCAAGGCTCAAGTCCCACCTCTGCTTGTTTTCATTCTGGGATTTTTGCACAAACCCTTCAGGCTCCTGAACTTTGATGACCTTGTCTGTGGAGCCATTTTACTTCCTGCAGCAACACCTGCCTCCGGGGATGTTGTGACAGACAACAGGGGAAGTACCGCGTTCCAGGCGCATCACCCACGGGACGGGTCACGGGGCAGCTTCAGCGCTCGACAGCATTACGGGCTGCTCTCCCAGAACTGGCTTTTCCTTACCCCTGTGTCAGACTGAAGGCGAGTCTCATGATTCTTCCGGACACTTTAATCTAACAGGTCTCGGTTGGGTAATTCACATCTTCGGACCTGAATGAATAAATAAAACTTCTCACTGCTTTGTGCACTCACGGCCTTTCCGTGTACACAGCGGGCAAGCGGGTGGGCTGCCCGCCTGGGGGGAGCTGGTGTCTGTCTTCTCTTTCCCATCCTGCACATGCAGCCCTTCTCCTCAAACTTGTCAATCCCGGTTCCTGACCCTTGTGGATCAGAGCAGGGGGAGGGAGAAAGGAAGATCATCTCAGGATGACCCCGTGTGGCCCCCAGCTTCCCTCCCGGACTCCCCCCGAACCTCTGACACACGCCCTCCCTCAACCCACTGCTGGGGGTGAGTATCTTTCAGTTCTGTTCACTTGGATGGATGCCTGTCTACTGTAGCCCCTGGAAATCCAGGAATGCCCCCAACTCCCCTCTGGTGGGTGCCACCCCGCCCCTGCTGCCAGCCACCCTGGTCAGGATCTAATTCAGCCCTGCTGCCCCCAAGCCCGACCCTGGCGGCACCCAGGACACACCTCCTCAGCCCAGAGAAACACGCGGAGCAGACCCAACCCCGAGACGGCAGCAGCCTCTCCATCGCGCCCTCCTCTCCGCAGCCAGACAGTCTCTCTTGCCCTCAGGGATTCTAGAAACGAGTCAGGTACCAGTTTGTGGTTCCCACCAAACTGCCAGAGACACACAGTACATTCCCTGGTAGACCCTTCACTGCCCCCTCTCAGGACCAACTCATCCCACCAACAACTCCATCTCTGCTTCTCTTCCTCATCTCCTGCCCTCCTGCCTCTCTTTCCAACTTCTTTGAGGCTGGAGGAGAGGGGTCAGGAGGGAGTCAGAACCCACGTTTTGTTCACAGTCTTGCCCTGATTTTGCAACTCACCTTGGACAGTAGCCTCTATTACAATAATATTAATANTCTCTTTCCAACTTCTTTGAGGCTGGAGGAGAGGGGTCAGGAGGGAGTCAGAACCCACGTTTTGTTCACAGTCTTGCCCTGATTTTGCAACTCACCTTGGACAGTAGCCTCTATTACAATAATATTAATAATGGCAGCCAACGTTGATAAGTCACCAGGAAGGGCTGGATGCGCTTCCCAGATGGTCCAGGGGTAAACAACCCCCCTGCCGCTGCAGGAGATGCAAGAGACGTGGGTTTGATCCCTGGGTCAGGAAGATCCCCCGGAGGAGGAAATGGCCACCCATTCCACTATTCTTGCCTGGAAAATTTCACGGACAGAGGGGCCTGGCGGGCTATAATCCATGAGCTCACCTAGAATCGGACACGAGTGGGCAGCTGAGCACTCCCTCAAAAAGCGCTGGGCGCTGAGCCAAGTGTGTTCAGAGCGCTCTCTCGTTGAATCCTCGCCGCCACCCGTGAGGAAGCTGGGATGCTGGTCTCACTTGACAGATGAGGAAACAGAGGCTCAGGGAGGACCGGGGGACCTGACTGGGATCACGGAGTCCGTAAAACGTGACAGTTGAACTCCAAAGCTGTGGAGGCTGATTCTGAGGCCAGGGCCCCAGATGGACTCCTCGTCGGACACTAGAAGGCTTGTGTAACCATGACATCAGTCACTTACTTGCTAGTCCATGTGAAAGCCTTTTGTAAAACGATCAACTATTCTCAGTTATTTATATTGTTATTGTAGTTATGAAAAACAATACTTTTTATTATTCCATTCTATTTGGTACGGCTTTGGGCTGCTAATATAAAGCACATTAAACACTCTAAAGCAATTTAAACTGAGGCTGGGGATTGGGAGGTGATACAGTAAGTGTTACAGTGGCCATTAAAATGTCTTAAACATTAAGGCTCCTAAAAATGGGATATTTAGCTGTATTAACATCGCCAAGTCAAACTGGCTGCTTTCCCAAGCATGAGTTGTGGTAATTGCCACTTGATCGAATAGCGAAGCTAGCGAACTGACGTGTAAGCAGCAGAAATGATGTTCACGTGCCCCACGCACACACACGCACCATCAGGTACACGGAGCCTCAC
>SJYV01024917.1:0-12696 GCA_006410875.1 Neotragus pygmaeus | reverse complement strand
AGTTGACTCATTGGCAAAGACTCTGATGCTGGGAGGGATTGGGGGCAGGAGGAGAAGGGGACGAGGGAGGATGAGATGGCTGGATGGCATCACCGACTCAGTGGACATTGAGTTTGAGTGAACTCGAGGAGATGGTGATGGACAGGGAGGCCTGGCGTGCTGTGATTCATAGGGTCGCAAAGAGTCGGACATGACTGAGTGACGGAACTGAACTGACTGACACAACCTCAGCTTTCTCAAGCCTCAATTTCTGCACCAGTGCAATTAGTAAATGAGAAACCATAGATGCTGTATATGTGTTGCTTATTACCTGAGGGAAATGTGCAAAGCTTCTATTTTGGTGTTTCTCAGTCATCACAAAAAACCAAATGATGTAAGCATTTTAATTGTGTGGATTTTCTGAAGTAGCAACTGAGCCCTCAGTTCAGTTCAGTCACTCAGTTGTGTCTGACTCTTTGCGACCCCATGAATTTCAGCACACCAGGCCTCCCTGTCCATCACCAACTCCCAGAGTTCCCTCAAACTCAACGTCCACTGAGTCGGTGATGCCATCCAGCCATCTCATCCTCCCTCGTCCCCTTCTCCTCCTGCCCCCAATTCCTCCCAGCATCAGAGTCTTTTCCAATGAGTCAACTCTTCGCATGAGATGGCCAAAGCACTAGAGTTTCAGCTTTAGCATCATTCCTTCCAAAGAACACCCAGGACTGATCTCCTTTAGAATGAACTGGTTGGATCTTTTTGCAGTCCAAGGGACTCTCAAGAGTCTTCTCCAACACCACAGTTCAAAGGCATCAATTCTTCAGTGCTTATCTTTTTTTTTTTTTTACAGTGCTTATCTTTCTTCACAGTCCAACTCTCACATCCATACACGACCACTGGAAAAACCATAGCCTTGACTAGATGGACCTTTGTTGGCAAAGTAATGCCTTTGGTTTTGAATATGCTATCTAGGTTGGTCATAACTTTCCTTCCAAGGAGTAAGCGTCTTTTAATTTCATGGCTGCAGTCACCATCTGCAGTGATTTTGGAGCCCCCCCAAAATAAAGTCTGACACTGTTTCCATGTCTATTTCCCATGAAGTGATGGGACCAGATGCCATGATCTTGGTTTTCTGAATGTTGAGCTTTAAGCCAACTTTTTCACTCTCCTCTTTCACTTTCATCAAGAGGCTTTTTAGTTCGTCTTCACTTTCTGCCATAAGGGTGGTGTCATCTGCATATCTGAGGTTATTGATATTTCTCCTGGCAATCTTGATTCCAGCTTGTGTTTCTTTCAGCCCAGAGTTTAAGAGATAGGAACCTGGAATGTCAGGTCCATTAATTTAGGGCTTAGAAATAATTAACACAGTTAGAAGTTAAAGATTTAAGGAATGCTGTAAAGTTAGAATAGTTTACTATCACTTATAGAAGTTAGGAATTTTTAGAGACACTATACCTAGAAACCTTTTTAAGAGATAGTGAGCTCAGGATGTTAGGGGCAAACAGGATTTAGCAAGATAAGTAGTAAACTTAGGAATGTAGCATGAGTTACAATATAATCACAAGTTAACTATAGGACACATTAAAGNAGACACTATACCTAGAAACCTTTTTAAGAGATAGTGAGCTCAGGATGTTAGGGGCAAACAGGATTTAGCAAGATAAGTAGTAAACTTAGGAATGTAGCATGAGTTACAATATAATCACAAGTTAACTATAGGACACATTAAAGGAGGTAGATAATAGATGATAAGGCTGATTCCAAGAGAATCACTGAAGCAGGAACTCTGTTTGAAGAGCAAAAATGATTTATGGAGATAACAATTTGGGAGAGGAGCATCTGAAAATGTCAAACCCCTGGCCTAATATTTTTGTCCAAGTATAAAAGAGAATCTTAAACTTGAAATAAACAGGCAATCCAAAAGAAAACTGAGAGGCTGTCTCATTACTCGCCGACACTGTCCATCTCTTCAGGTTGAATCCCTGGCACATTCCCCCTAAAATCGGGCACAAGATAAGGATGTCCACTTTCATCACTATTATTCAACATGGTTCTGGAAGTCCTAGCTACAGTAATCAGAGGAGAAAAAGAAATAAAAGGAATTCAGATCAGAAAAGAAGAAAGTAAAGCTCTGTTTGTAGATGACATAATATTGTACATAGAAAATGCTGAAGACAGTATCAGAAAATGACTAGAGCTAATCAGTGAATTTAGCAAAGTAGCAGGATACAAAATCAATCCACAGAAATCACTTGCATTTTTATATACTAACAATGAAAAACCATAAAGAGAAATTAAGGAGTCAATCCCATTGACCACTGCAACAAAAAAAAAAATAAATATCTAGGAATAAACTTACCTAAGGAGACAAAAGAACTATACACAGAAAAGTATAAGACACTGATGAAAGAAATCAGAGATGACACAAACAGATGGAGCCATATTCCATGTTTCTTGGTAGGAAGAATCAATATTGTGAAAATGACTATACTACCAAATGCAACCTATAGATTCAACACGATCTCTATCAAATTACCAATGGCATTTTTCACAGAACTAGAACAAAAAAATTTCACAATTCATATGGAAATACAAAAGATCCCAAATAGTGAAAGCAGTCTTGAGAAAGAATGGATTTGGAGGAATCAACCTTCCTGACTTCAGATTATACTACAAAGCTACAGTCATCAAGATAGTATGGTACTGGCACAAAAATAGACCGATGGAACAAGATAGAAAGCCCAAAAATAAACCCGTGCACCTATGGGTACCTTATTTTTGACAAAGGAGCAAGAATTTACAATGGGGCAAAGACAGTCTCTTCAATAAATGGTGCTGGGAAAACTGGACAGCTACATGTAAAAGAATGAAATTAGAACACTTCCTAACACCTACACAAAGATAAACTCAAAATGGATTAAAGGCCTAAATGTAAGACCAGAAACTATAAAACTCTTAGAGGAAAACACAGGCAGAACACTCGATAACATAAATCCAAGCAACATACTCTATGACCCACCTCTTAGAGTAGTGGAAATAAAAACAAAAGTAAACAAGTGGGACCTGATTAAACTTGAAAGCTTTTGCACAGCAAAGGAAATGATAAGCAAGGTGAAAAGACAGCCCTTAGATTGGGAGAAAATAATAGCAAATGAAACAACTGACAAAGGATTAATTTCCAAAATATACAAGCAGCTCATACAACTCAATGCCAGAAAAACAAACAACCCAACAAAAAAGTAGGAAAAAGACCTAAATCAAAAAATCTAAAAACAGTAAATGCTGGGGAGGGTGTGGAGGAAAGGGAACGCTCTTGCACTGTTGATGGGAATGTAAATTGATACAGCCACTATGGAAGATGGTATGGAGATTCTTTAAAAAATGAGGAATAAAATCACCATATGACCCAGCAATCCCACTCCTAGGCATATACCCTAAGGAAACAAAAGTTGAAAAAGACCCATGTATCCCATTGTTCATTGCAGCACTATTTACAATAGCTAAAACATGGAAGCAACCTAGATGTCCATTGACAGATGAATGGATAAAGAAATGTGGTACATATAGACAATGGAATATTACTCAGCCATCAAAAGGAAGGCATTTGAGTTAGTTCTGATGAGGTGGATGAACCTAGAACCTATTATACAGAGTGAAATGAGTCAGAAAGAGAAAGATAAATATTGTATTCTAATGCATATATATGTAATCCTGAAAATAGTACTGAAGAATTTATTTATAGGGCAACAATGGAGAGACAGACATAGAGAAGAAACTTATGGACATGGGGAGAGGGTAGGTGAGGATGAGACATTCTTCACCACCTCAAATTCTATTTTATTATGCCTGTGTTAGAGCCCAAGAAATCTGCATTTTGACAATTTTCCAGACTTGAGAAAGCATCACACATGCAGTACAGAAAAAACAGGGACGTGCTGCAGACATTCTCACATGATCGGAAGTACTGTTCTTATGAACTTCCTGTATTTTCAGTTTTCTTGGCAGCATCAGTTTCTAAGCCTTCAGACTCCCATCAACTAGATATTCAGTAGTTATATGGATCAAATAGTTTCCAATAAACTGTCACTGATATTGTTTGCCAAATACATGTATAAGCTTATACTGAAGCTGATTAATACAAACCATTTTCTTCACAAGGCTTGGATTATAAGGCCAAATAACAGAAACACTGCACAGAGGCGTTTATTAGAACTCTGCAGTAAGCCAGGGCTTTAAGAGAAAAACACCTAAAAAACACTCTATTCTTGAGTCCAAAAGAAGGCACAAACTTGTAAACACAATACAAGATACAGCAGCATGATGTATGAAGCAATCAAAATTATGAAAGACTTCATGTCAGTCCCTCAATACAGGATTTTTGTATCAGTATTTGCCAGTACTGGCAATATGGCAATCAGTATTCTAACAAAAAATGCGAGCAAAGGCACAGAGATTCAAACAGGGTGTGTTTAGTACTGCTGGGGCACGAAGAGTGTATGAACTGTAAGCACCAGAGATAAGCACTTTCAGAAACATGTGTGCGCATGTGTGTGTATAAACACTGATATAAACATATCATTGGATATATCTGTACATCCAACTGCCAATTCACCATATACACACTCCTTACTTTTTAATTCTTCCAAAACCAAACTCTTGATTTCCACTCCATAGTTTCTCCATTTTCACAAATGGTAATCCCATTCTTCTAGTTGCTCAGGCTGAAACCCTTGGGATCCTCCTTGAAACTGCTTCTGTCATATCTATCTCACAACCTACCAGCACTTCTTATCATTCGACTTCACAACGTATCTAGAATCTGACCACTTTCCACGTCCTCCATAGCGTCCACCCAGTTTGAACTATTAATACCTCATCCTTGGATTTCTGGAGTGGCTTCCAGTTCATCTCCATTTGTACACAAGAACCAGAGTGATCCTTTGAAGACATGCCACCCCTACGCTCATGATCATGTCTCTTCTGCTCAAAATCTTCTAACTCACTCAGAAGCAAATCCAAATTCCATAAAGGAGCTTTAAACACAACCCCAACCCCAGTGCTTTCTGATCGTATTTCCTTCCCTTCTCCCTTACTCACATGGCTCTAGCCTCTGTGGTGTCCCTGTTGTTCTGTGAATATAACCAGCACGCTTCAACTTCAGAGCCTCTGCACGTGTTGCTCTGCTTCTTCTGCCTGGACTGATCTTCCCTAGATATCTGTATCATTTGTTCTCTCATTTCATTTCATTCATGTCCCTGTCAGGGTGTCTCCTTATTAAAAAGGACTTCCCTAATGTCCCTATACTATATCATTATCACCTAACTATTCTTTCTTATTGATATTCATTGCCATATGACATCTATTTATCTCCTACCACTTAACTCTATTCTTTCTTATCAGCATTCACTGCTATCTGACATTATCTATTTATTTATATCCTACCATTACAACCATCATTAGACCTGTAGCACCATAAGAACAGACCATGTTTTGTTCACTACTCATCTTCACTATCTGGAATAGTGTCTAGCACATGCTGCTGCTGCTGCTAATTTGCTTCAGTCCTGTCCGACTCTATGAGACCCCAGAGATGGCAGCCCACCAGTCTCCCCCATCCCTGGGATTCTCCAGGCAAGAACACTGGAGTGGGTTGCCATTTCCTTCTCCAATGCATAAAAGTGAAAAGTGAAAGTGAAGTTGCTCAGTCGTGTCCGACTGTTTGCCACCCCATGGACTGCAGCCTACCAGGCTCCTCCGTCCATGGGATTTTCCAGGCAAGAGTACTAGAGTGGGTTGCCATTGCCTTCTCCGGTTGAACACATGGAAGACATCCAATTAATATTTGTTGAATGGATGACTATTGACTAAATATTTGCTGAATGGATGACTGTTGACTAAATATATTCATATAGCCCTTACCTAACTTAACGGCTTCCCTGGTGGCCCAACTGGTAAAGAACCTGCCTGCTAATGCAGGAGATGCAAGAGATGTGGGTTCAATCCTGGGGTCAGAAAGATCCCCTGGAGAAGGAAATGGCAACCCATTCCAATATTCTTGCCTGGAAAATTCCATGCATGGACAGAGGAGCCTGGTGGGCTATATATATAGTCCATGGGGTTTCAAAGAGTTGTACATGACTAAGCACTCATCCCATATACAAGTTAATTAGAAAGATGATGAGAGGGAATATGGAAGACATTTGAGTTGTACCAAACTGAAAGTAGAGATATCTGATGAGCCATAACTAAAACCAGATAAGGCAGTGAGAATGAGACAGCTATGAAATGAGTTAAATAAAAGCAACAGAATCTACAACTGACTGGATGTGGGAGTGTAGGTCAACAAAGGAGGAATATGCCTTCTAGGAATTAAAAAAAAATGAGCAAGGTGTAAAATCATGTTGAAGTTGAGGTACTTGTGACAAATTCAGGTTAGGATATCCAATGGCTGCTTGTTAGGCAGATTAGAAACTTACCAGAAAGATGCCAAGGCTATAGATTTGGATTTAGGAGTCATCAGCATGTGAGTAACAGTTAAAATCAATGAGATGAAATTATCCAGGGGAAGCATGTAGAATCAAAAAGAACAGAAACAGATTGCTAAGAAGTTCCAGGAAGAAGAAGATGCAAGAAAGGAAATTGAGGAGGACTGGACTGAGATGTAGTAGACCACAATAGTGTGCACAAAATGCCAAAGTGATTTTCAGGAAAGGAGGACAGACTGAGGTTGAGGGGTGTAAGGGTCTAATATGGAATAAAGGTGAAATGAAATATAGGTCTGAAGTGAGTGACATACATTTGGCATAAGTGCTGAGGAGAATGAACAGAAACTTTCCTGCTGACAACATTGGAAATTGATGAAAGACAAAGAGCAAATAGAGCAGCTATGGTTTAAAATGTGTATCAGTAGAAGAATGGATAAACAAAATACAATAATCTATACAATGAAAGATAAGAAAAAAGCATGAGGGCATGAGAGCATGACGTAATGGTAATGATCCAGTTCTACTCCTTGCTAAGGATTTGACTCTCTAAGCTGCAGGCTTTTTATCAAAACTCAGGTGCTATCTTTAGATTTTTGCATTTCCCTATAAAGTTTTAAATATGAAAAAAAAAAGTCAAAACTATAGACAAATGTTTGGTGAAGGACCTGATAAAATATTTTTGAGAACAAGAACTGCTGCCTCTAATTTATTTTGAAATACACTGAAAGAATAACGTGGATTAGTGGATCAACAGACAGATGGACAGATGTGATAAGGTAAATATAATAAAACAATGACAGAATCTGGACTGTAGTAAAAAAAAAAAAGGAGTGGCTATGGTTTAAATAATTAAATATGCAGCATAATTAAATTGTAAGAAATTAGTTGAATTGGTCCAGCTAGAGATCTGAACAAGCACAGTAGATGGAATAAGTTGAAATTGTTAGCAAAAGTACTATTTTATGTGACAGACAACAAAGCTTAACATAAGTAAGAAAAATGAGATCAGGAAGGGAGCTATTATTAGAAAAGGTGAGAGCAAACCCCGAAACTTTGGGATATCCATAAAACTGAAGAACAGGTGCAGTATGAACAAGGGTATGAGAGATGTGGAAGAATGAAAGGTTATTATGAAAGATCAGTATGTCAGAACTTAAGTAAGAATTCAGAGTTAGCAATTCCAGGCAAAATAGTGAGGACATAAAACAGATTTAATACTATCAAAACAGAGATCATAATGACATTTCCATAACTTACATAATCTATTAAAAAGACCATTAAACAATAGGAGTTATACATAAAACATAAAATAGGATTCCTGCTGAGGTAATTCATAACTGTTGTTATAAATACCAATAAATTTATATTTCTAAAAGAGGAATTATAAATATTATAAGGTGGTTTGAGGAGACAGTGGATGAATGGTTTGATGGGTCTAGACAAGAGAGTATGTCAAAAAGATGGAAAATAGAGTAGACAAATAAAAGAAAGCAAATTATCAGTGAACTGACTACAAGTAACTAATACATGTTTTAAGTTTCTCCATCTATCAAATGACAGTAACAACGCAGGCTTTTTACCTATCTCCAAGAGCTACTGACGGTTGACTCATTGGAAAAGACTCTGATGCTGGGAGGGATTGGGGGCAGGGGGGAGAAGGGGACGAGGGAGGATGAGATGGCTGGATGGCCATCATCGATGGACGTGAGTCTGAGTGAACTCCGGGAGTTGGTGATGGACAGGGAGGCCTGGCGTGCTGTGATTCATGGGTTCGCAAAGAGTAGGACACGACTGAGCGACTGAACTGAACCGAAGGGCTACTGACAGGTGATAAATAAAATTAATTTTAAACATGAAGGAGAAAAAAAGTGTTCTGTGCAGCACTACCCATAATAGCAAACCCTTGGAAATAACTTAAATGACCATCAGTAGAAAATGGCTAAATAACTACAGATAATAACATTAACACAATTGGCCATTACACAGCAATTAAGAGGAAAGAACCAGACTAACAAATATAAACAACAGATACAGATATAAACACAGATGCATAAACAACACTATATATTTATATATATATATATGAAACCTAAAAAAGTATATAATGTTGCTTATGGATATGTTTGTAATGAATAGTAAAAGTATAAAAACAAACATAAGAAGAATTAACAACAAATTCAACATAATGATTATCTCATCTCTGGGGAGAAAAGAAGGAAATGAAATCAAGTGGATACTAATGAAGGAAACTTCAACTCTACTTACTGTTTTATTTCTTTAAAAAAGAAATCTGGGTCATTCCCTGGTGGTCCAATGGTTAGGACTTGGTAATCTCACTGTCTGGGCCCCAGGTTCCATCCTTAATTGGGGGAACTAAGATCCTGCAAGCCATGTGGGATCTTGGGTGTGGCCAAGAAAAAAAATATCTGAAGCAAACACTGCAAAATATTATTGGGCAAAGCTAGATAGCAAGAGTTTTATAGGTATTCATCTATGCTTTATCCTTGAAACATTAAAGAAAACAAAAAAGGCACAACAATATAGTATAAAAAATGCAGTATTACTGCCATACACATTATTACTAACAATTATGTTCTCTTATGCAAATCTATAGGACTGTCAGGTAAATATCCTCAAACCTTTAGGAAATGCTTACAATCTCTATATTGGAAGTGATCTGAAAAGTACCTGACATTTTCTGGGTCTGGGTATGTTAATACATGACAGTAAAACAGAACCAAGGGACTTTCCTGGAAGTCCAGTGGTTGATTCTGTGCTTCCAGTGCAGAGGCCATGGGTTCTATCTCTGATCAGGGAACTAAGATCCCACGTGTTGCATGGTCAAAAAAACAAAATTGAAAAAAAAAAAGGAAAGAAAAACAGAAATGACAGAACTACTATTGTCATTAACACTGAAATCACAAAGATATTCAAGTCCCATTAAATCATTAAAGATATTTAATAATGAGGCAACAAATGATTACGTTCTCTATATCGTCTCATCTTTTATAAATGGCATTACTTTTATAACCAGGAAAAAAAAAACTGTAAGGGAAAGATATCAACACAATATCTTGATTATGTTTTTCTTAATTATTTTTAAAATTTCTTCATAGAAATGTTTTTCTTTTTCCACCTTTTTAATTTCATTCCAAATTCCTAAGGAAATGAACAGCTCTGAGGCAAGAAACTTTTGTTCAAAATTATAAGTGACATACAGACTTCAAAAAGTTCTTTAAAATTGATGAACTAGAAGACAAATAATTGTAAATATGCTGCAAAATAAGCAATGGTCCATGAAAAATCTATGATTTTTGCACCTACTGCATTCCATATCTTCAGGCCAAGGAACACCAAACAGCTCCATGAGCTTCTAGCATTCACTGTGAGCCCAGTGACAGAGCCTACGGCAGGGAAGTGTGACAAGACCGTATTCCACACAGATAGGAGCACAGAGTGCACAGAGTGCAAAGAGAGATGGCCGGAAACCCCGAGAGCAGTACAAATTCACCACAGGGCGGAATGGCCAGAAAAAAGCTCAAATCAGATCATTAGATGGAGAGTTGAATACAAGTCAAAGTTTTCTTCATATATAATATGGCAATATTCTTGTTTTTTCTGTTTTAGAAGATTTCTGAAGGCACTTAAAATTTTCTGAAGGTAATTTTTTTTTTTTTTCAACAAAACCCTCTTCGCCTTACCCCTAGAGATTCTGATTTGGTTAAGTATGAGATGTATTGCAGAATCTATATGGTAATTTTCATTATTACAGGTGATATTAGTGAAAAGGCCTGGCTGAGAACAACAGATAACAATACAGTCCATTTTACATAGAAAAATCCACAAAAGATACGTGTCAAATACTCAGAAACCTGATTACTGCTTGGTAATGGGATTAGAAGAGATTTCCATTTTGTTTTTCTTATGTACTTCAATTTCTGTATTTTTGTCAACTAACATGTATCAATAGGAGAGGAGGATGAAAAATGAAAGGGTAGGAGAGGAAGAGGCAGTCGTTATACGTAGTAGTACATATTTTGAGGTGGGAGGTAAAGGAAGAGATATCACTTTGGTCCCATATTTTCCTGTTCTTTTTACATTAAAAGAAAAATTTAAAAACATACACTAGAGTTCTTTGAACTCTGAAATCACATGATGTAAACAAAGCTAACACTGTAAGCTGATATTAAGGAAACAGAAAAAATAGTGGCCCCAAACATAAAACTATACTAAAATTATCATCATAACCACGGGAATAGGTCAGTTATTCCAAGAAATGTACATCTGGGCTTTTGACAACCAAATATTTTTTTCACATGTTTATGTAACCATTTTCAGAGTCATTGCTGATTTTTAACTAATAACATATTCTCACAGGGCCTTTCCACTAATAATCGATTTATTTTTACATTGATATAAAACATTTTCCAGAAGACTTCTGTACACAACGCAGTCACAAAACCAAGAGTCACTTAGAGAAACTGGTGTTAAAAGAAGTTAACTGAGGGGCGGTTCTAAGATGGCAGAGGAATAGGACGGGAGACTGCTTTCTCCCTCACGAATTCATCAAAAGAACAATTCAACGCTGAGAAAATTCCACAAAACAACTTCTGAATGCTGGCAGAGGACATCAGGCAACCAGCAAAGCAGATCATTGGTTTCAAAAACAGGTAGGAAAAAATATAAAAGACAAAAAAAGAGTCAAAGGAGGTAGGGAGGGAGCTCCGTCCCTGGAAGGGAAGGGAATTCCCTCCTGGGAAGAGACTCTTAAAAAGAGAGGTTTCCAAACACTAGGAAACATTCTTGCAGCCGAGTCTGTGGCGAGCCTTGGAAGCACAGAGGGCAACATAACAGGAAGGAAACATAAATAAATAATTAAAACCAACAGATTACGAGCCCAACAGTAAATCTCCCAGTGGGAAAGCACTGCGGATGCCTGTATCCACCACCAGCAAGTGGGGGTTGGGCAGGGAGGAGCGGGAGGCGCAGGCAGCAGTGCTTTCTAAGAATTGGGCCGTGGGAGGTGCGGGCTGCAGTGCTTTTTGGAGAATCGGGCCAGAACGCCCTGCGTGTGGCCAGAGTGAACTAACTTGGGCTAACAAACCAGACTGTGGGATAGCTACCATGCAAAATGCTCGAACATAAGACACCACCAGGACCCCGCACAGAACAAAGGACGGATAGGAAATAGCCGGTTGCAGACCATCCCCCTCTGGTGACAGGCAGCCAGAGCCTTAAGGGCTGGAAGGGGGCAATCACAGCCCAAGAGAAACATTACCTACCAAACTGCAAGCAGTTTCTTTGCTAACTAAGACTTCTGGAGGTTCTGGACAGTCATCCGCCTGAGAAGGAACGCCAATGGTACACCCAGAAAACTGAGCAGCACGGACAGGACATAAGTCGCAGCGATTGTGCTCTCCAAACTCCTGAGCTACTTGGATCTGGGAAGGGCACAAAACGCAGGCCCAACCAAATCTGCGCCTCTGAGGGCGTCCTGAGCACAGAGCCTGAGTGGCTTAGACTGGGGAAGTGCATGAAACCTAGGGCCGGTCTCAGACAGTTCCCCGGCGGAGCAACGTAGAACCTGAGCTGTGGGCCCTGTGAGCAGAGGCAAGCCCAGTGAGGAGTCCACCACCGCCCTACCTGTGTCAAGACGGAAATCAGACACTGAAGAGACCAACAAACAGAGGAAGCTAAACAGAGGGAACCACCTTGGTAGTGAATCCACACAGCCCACAACGCCAGAGAAACGGCCAGATATACCGTTAACACTTTTATGATCAATTTTTTTTAAGTTTTTTTGGTTGTGTGATTGTTTTTTCTTCCTTTTTTTAAAAAAATTTTTATTTTTTCTTCTTTTTCTTAAACTTTCTTAAATTTTTAAGTCCATTTCTCTAATTATTATTTTTAATTTTTTTATTTTTTTAACATCAAAAATCATGTATATGGAAATTAGAACCATTTAAAGTGTTTGTACAAATTTGCAAATAACAAAATACACGAGCTCCGTACCTGAATCCCCTTCCCACCTCCCATCCCACAACATCACTCTGGATCACCCCCGTGCACCAGCCCCAAGCATCCTGCATCGAACATAGACTGGCACCTCGTTTTTTACATGATAGTATACATGCTTCAAGGCCATTCTCCAAGATCCTCCCATCCTCTCCCTCTCCCTCGGAGGCCAAAAGTCCGTTCTCTATGTCTGTGTCTCTTTTGTTGTCTCACATAC
>SJYV01024910.1:25111-38307 GCA_006410875.1 Neotragus pygmaeus | reverse complement strand
AGGCTGGCAACGCCACGGTCTCCAGGCAGCCCTCCAGCACAGTCCTGTCCAGGTGGGAGGTTGGGCCAAGAGCCCTCCATGCTCTCCTCTGGATGGTTATTTATTTATTTGGCTGCGTTGGGTCACAGTTGCAGCACGCGGGATCTTTTGCGCGGGGCACGGACTCTCTAGTTGTGGCGTGTGGGCTGTCTAGCTCTGGGCTATCAGTAGTTCCTGCACACAGACTTAGTTGCTCCGTGGCATGTGGGATCTTAGTTCCCCAACCAGGGATCGAACTCGCATCCCCTGAATAGCTGGGCGGATTCTTAACCCCTGGATCACCAGGGAAGTCCCACCTCTGGCTGTTTTTAGGGTCTGCTCAGCACCCAGGGCTCCTCCTGGCTGTGGCACTCTGGTTTTCCTTTGAGGAGCCATTCCTCCTCCACTCTCAGTCCTTGCAGTTTGAGGCAGAGATCCCAGTTCTGGCTGTAGTGGTAAGGATGTGGCCCAGGGCTGGTCCATGAGAGGTACAACATTCCTCTCTCCACAGTGACTGGTTAAGGGGGAGCATGTGACTCAACTGGACCAATGAGAGTCTGTCCTAGGACTTTTGCTCTTGCCATTGATATGTCTAAGCTGTCGGGATGAAAACTTACCTGAGGCTCTGAGAAGGTCACCTAAGTCTTCTAATAATGAAACCAATGCAGGAAAGTCTAAGCAGAGGGTGGAGAAAGATTTTAGCCATAGTCTGGGCTCCCCTAGTGGCTCACACAGTAAAGAATCTGCCTGCAGTGGAAAAGACCTGGGTTCGATCCTTGGGTTGGGAAGATCCCCTGGAGAAGGGAATGGGTACCCACTCCAGTTTTCTTTCCTGGAGAATCCATGGACGGAGGAGCCTGGCAGGCTACAAGCCGTGGGGTCCCAAAGAGTTGGACATGACTGAGTGACTAACACTTTGAGTACTTAAATCCAGCAATTTCCTTCTTTTTAATGGTTTATTTCAAATTTATTTATTTATTTATTTATTTTGCTGCATCGGGTCTTAGTTGCAGTAGTTAGTGACTAATGCTTCCACTTTCACTTTTCCATTAGCAGCAGCAGCTGCTGCTGCTGCTGCCGCTAAGTTGCTTCAGTTGTGTCCGACTCTGTGCGACCCCAGAGACGGCAGCCCACCAGGCCCCTCTGTCCCTGGGATGCTCCAGGCAAGAACACTGGAGTGGGTTGCCATTTCCTTCTCCAATGCATGAAAGTGAAAAATGAAAATGAAGTTGCTCAGTCGTGTCCGACTCCTAGTGACCCCATGGACTGCAGCCTACCAGTCTCCTCTGTCCATGGGATTTTCCAGGCAAGAATATTGGAGTGGGTTGCCATTGCCTTCTCCATTAGCAGCTGGAAGAGTTCAAATACTGTTTCCAACCAACCCTAAGGGTCTACTGTTCAGATTCCAGGTCAAAGTATCTTCATCATGCTGGCCTAGACTAGCTGTTTCTCACGCTGTACTCTGAGAAGATTTAGCTTTAGCGGTTAATGTACATTTTTGAGCCCTGCCTCAGAGCAACTGAAACAGATACTGGTGATGTTGGGTTGTGAGTGTGGGTTTTCTACAAGCTCCCACGTGATTCTGACTAAACCTCAAGGCAGAGAACACTGGTGGCCTCTGCCCCTCGCCACTTCTCACCCTCCTCCCTGTACGTTTCAACCACGTGAGTCTGCCCATCTGGCCACAGCTGATTGGCCAGGAGAGGAAACCTGGTCCAAACTGAGTCATTGGTTCACTTTCCCCGAAATATGGAATTGGGATCCAGGGACCTGCTCTCTCTTTGTGGCTGTGTGAACCTTCTTCCACCTCACACTCCAGGAAGTAGGAAAGTTTGTTCAGAGACTTCCCTGGCTGGCCAGGGGTTAGGGCTCTGAGCTTCCGTTGCAGGGGCCATGGGTTTAATTCCTGGGCAGAGAAGTAAGATCCAGCATGCTGCGTGGTATAGCCAAAAAAAATTAAAGGAAAAACAAACAAGCAAATGAAAAAAGATTGCTCAAAAGAGGAAGGAGGGAACAACCCATGAGCCTGACAACCTAGCACAGTTCCCCTTCCCTGCTACCTATAGAACCCCGTAGTTTCACAGCCCCTCCACTTTCTGACATAACTAACTTGGGTGATTTCTGCTGCTTGTAACCAAGAGGCCTTTATCTAAGGTGTCATTTATTTCTCAAGGTCTCAGTCTCCTTATCTGTAAAATGGCCAGTGCAGCGATTCGTGATGCCCTCCCTGGTATGCCACAGGTCCTCAGATAGAAGCCCCTGCTTAAACCACTCCTTCTATCAGGAGAGGTCTTGGTGACATGGGGTAGAGGGAGCTGAAGGATTTTACTACAACAGTGCTTCTCAAAGTCTGATGGGCATTGAAATTGCCTGTGCTGTGCTTAATCAGTTGTGTCCGACTCTTTGCCACCCCGTGGACTGTAGCCTGCCAGGCTCCTCTGTCTATGGGGATCCTCCAGGCAAGAATACTGGAGTTGGTTGCCACGCTCTCCTCCAAGAGATCTTCCCAACCCAGGGATCAAACCCAGGTCTTTCACACTGCAGGCGCATTCTTTACCATCTGAGCCACCAGGGAAGCCCAAGAATACTGGAGTGGGTAGCCTATCCTTTCCCCAGGGAAACTTCCAGACCCACAAATCGAACCGCGGTCTCCTGCATTGCAGGCAGATTCTTTACCAGCTGAGGTACCCAGGAAGCCTTGAAATTGCCTGAGATCTGTTTAAAATGCAGGTTCCTGGACCCTACATGGTGAAGCTATGATCATTAGGTGGGTGTAGGGGGGCCCAATTGTCTGTATAGCTACTGGTATTACAGCTTTATGGGTGTATAGTAACTATAATAACTCCATATATTTAACAATTTGATGAGTATGCATGTATATCTGTGAGACCATCACCACAATTAAGATGGGGAAGATTGTCTTGAAAATCTCCACTTAGTTTCTTGGTGCCTGTTTATAATCATCCTTCCCTTCATCTTCCCAGGCAATCACAGGTCTCTTTTTTCTCACTATAGATGAGTTTGCATTTTCCAGAATTTAATCTGGATGAAATCATATAGCGTGTATGCCTCCTTGGTCTGGCTTTTTTTTTTCACTCAGCCCAATTATTTTGAGACGCACACATGTTGATGTGTTTATCAATGGTTCACTTTTTATTGCTAAGTAGGATACATTATGATTTGTTTATTCGTTCTTTTTCGACCATGTCATGCAGCATCCAGGATCTTAGTTCCCTGATCAGGGATCGAGTCTGAGCCTCTGCACTGGAAGTGCAGACTCTCAACCACTGGACCACCGGGGAAGTCCCTGTTTATTTCATCACACGATGATGGATACTTCTGTTGTTTCAGTATCTAGCTTTGACAGGTCTAGCTGCTGTGAACCTCATGTTGTCCTGGTGTCCCAGTCTTGGTGGTTATCAAAATTTGTGCTGTGCTTTGTCACTTAGTCAGGTCTGACTCTTTGCGACCTTGTGGACTATAGCCTGCCAGGCACCTCTGTCCTTGGGGATTCTCCAGGCAATAATGTTGGAGTGGATTGCCATGCCCTGCTCCAGGGGATCTTCCCAAACCAGGGATCGAACTCAGGTCTCCCTCACTGAGGGTGGATTCTTTACCATCTGAGCTATAGGGGAAGCCCAAGAATACTGGAATGGGTAGCCTATCCCTTCTCTAGGGGATCTTCCCGACCCAGGAATCGAACCGGGGTCTCCTGCATTGCAGGCGGATTCTTTACCAGCTGAGCTACCAGGGAAGCTTACATTCATTAAATACCTAGGAGTGGATGACTGGATTGTATGGCTGGTGTATGCTCAACATTTTAAGAACCTGCCAAACTGTTTTTCAAAGTGATTGCACCATTTTACATGACCACGAACGGTGCATGAGATCTCTGGTGGCTCCACAGTCTTGTCAATATTTGGTGGGGTTTTCATTTTAACCATTCTAATAGGTGGGAAGTAGGACCTCACTGTGGTTTTAATTTGCATTTCCCTAAGACTAATGGTGTGGTTATTTGTCATCTGTAGATTTTCTCTGATGAAGTGTCTATTCTATTTAAATGATCTGCTCATCAATAAATGCTACATATATCTAAATACAAGTCCTTTGTCAGCTATATTTTTAAAGAATAAATTTATTCACTTATTTTTGGCTGTGCTGGGTCTTTGTTGCTGTGTGGTTTTATCTCTGGTTGTGGCAAGCGCGGGCTGCTTGCTCTCTGGCGGCTGCTCTCCTTGCAGAGCACAGTTCTCTAGGGTGCACAGGCTTCAGTAGTCGTGGTTCCCAGACCCTGGAGCACAGGCTCAATAGCTGTGGTGCATGGGTTTAGTTGCTCTGAGGCATGTGGGATCTTCCTGGACCAGGGATCAAACCTGTGTTTCCTGCATCAGCAGGCAGATTCTTGACCACTGAGCCATCAGGGAAGCCCTCAGCGGTATTTTTGTAATTATTTTCTCCGAGTCTGTGCATGCCTTTTCATTTTTGTAACAAATGCCTTGGATGACATTCATACACTTGGAGTCTGAGAACCTCTCCTTAATGACCAACAGTGCGAATTCAAACAGCAGCAAGCAATGCTGGCCCATCTGACTGACAAAAATAAAAAAGAGAGTCCTCAGGTGGCATTGGTGATGGGGAGTCAGGGCAACACTCCAGATACTCTTAGATGGAGGGGAAATTGGGGCAAAATCCTAGGAGGATGATTTTGCTGATCGTTCATCAAAATCTTTAAAGGCGGATTCCTTTGACTCAGCAAGTTCTCTTCTAGGATTTTTTCTCCTGCAAAAGGAATAAGCAATAGCAGTAAGTTGTCTGTCCTGGGATCTTTGGTCCTGGGGTTGTGCTGACAGGAGTGAGTTGCAGACATGCCTGGCTGGCTGACCTGGGAGCTTGGTACTTTGTTGTGTGCTCAGAGCCCCAGGTGAAAGGCTCAGAGGGGCCGGGAGGTCAGTGAGGCTGATTTGACCAGCCCCCAGCAGGGAGCTGGAGGAAAGTCCTATGCAGGTCTCACCCGACTGCGTCAGGAGTCTGGGTCCACCCTGAGCCTGGCCTGGCCAGGTTCTAACAAGCCACCACCAGTTCTGACCGGGAACAAGGGACACTTGGCTGACACAGCTACCTGGGACCTAAGAAAGGGCAACCCTTGGCTCCAAATACCAGTAGTTTCCCCGAGACACAGGGAAGTGGGGCCTTGGCCAAGGCCAGCCAGGACTGCTGGAGCCGGGCAGAAGAAGGGAGGTGGGAGCCTGAAGACCTGGGGGTAGATCAGCCCCTGTCCTTCTGTGTCACTTGGCCTAAGCCTGTTCCCCTACTGAGGCCCCAGTCTCCTGAGTTGGGCAGTGAACGCGTGGATCAGGTACTCAGTCCCCTTCTGGCCCCACCAGAGAGGACTGAAAGGATGGGTACTGGAATCTTCCAAACTTGAGTTCCATCTCTGTCTCCATCACTTTCTGTGACTTGGCATGTTATTTAGCTTCTCTATACCTCAATTTCTTTTTTAAAATTTCTATTGACATATAGTTGATTTACAGTGTTGTATTTCAGGTGTACAGCAAAGTGATTCACACACACACACACACACACACATATATATATATAATTATTATTATTTTCCCATGTAGGTCATTACAAGATATTGAGTAGAGTTCCCTCTGCTATATAGCAGGTCTTTGCTGGTTATATATGTTGTATATAGTAGTGTGTATATTTTAATTCCAAACTCCTAATTTATCCCTTTCCCCTCTTCTCCTTTGGTTCCATAAGTTTATTTTCTGCATCTGTGAGCCTCCTTCTATTTGGAAATGAGTTCACTTGTAACATTTCTTAAGGTTTCGCATATAAGCGCTCTCCTATGGTGTTTGCCTTTGTCTCGCTTCCTTCCCTTTGTGATCATCTCTAGGTCCATTCTGTTTCCAAGTAGAATCCTGCAGTGGCTCCTCAATTTGCTTTGGAAAAGGGCCCTCATGATCTGCCCCTTCCCTCTTCTCCAGCTCCAGGTCCTGCCTCTCTCCGCTCGTCATCACACTGCAGTTACACTGTAACCCCTACACTCTTAACGCCCCACCCCAAGGCCTTTACATATGCTCTTACCTTGTAAGTCTGTGCCTGTCTCCGCAGCTCAGTCCTACTCATTCATCAGGGCTCAATTGCCATTTTTTCAGGGTCAGCCTGCCCTGATCCCAGATGCAATCACTCTTGCTACTGACCCCTGTTGTCACACAGCTGTGGTCATTAAACAATGCTATCTGTGATTATTTGTTTGATGTCTGTCTCCACTTGTTTGGTGTCTCTCCCTGAGAGCAGGAACAAGACAGTCTTGTTGGGGACTGTGTCTCCTGCCCTTTACACAGGCTTGGCAGACAGTAGGCACCCCAGCAGCTTTGTTGAACAAGTAGTGTTAACACCCTATGCCATCCACTCTAAGACGTGTTTCACCTCACATTTTAACATCTCTGAAGTCAGGACATATATTATAACTGCAGTGACTGGATAGCAGCTGCGACATATTCTCCAGTACCTGCCAGTTTGCGTGAAACCTTGCAGCTTGGAAGGACACCCCCAAGACAACAGTGGCGTTGTTGTTGTCTAGTCACTATGTGGTGTCCGGCTCTTTGCAACCTAATGGACTGCAGCTCGCCAGGCTCCTGTATCCATGGGATTCCCCAGGCAAGAATATTGGAGTGGGATGCCCTTTCCTTCTCCAGGAGATCCGCCTGACCCAGGGACTGAACCCACGTCTTCTGCATTGGCAGGCGGATACTTTACCACTGAGCCTGCAGAGAAGCCTCAAGAGTGGCATACTCTGAAGGAAAGCTGCTTTACCCAAGCTCTTGATGATATAGGACAATATTACCTGGGACAGCACAGACTTCAGTGACTCCCAATGAAAAAGTGACATAGAAAAGTCAGATTCTAGGACTTCCCTAGGGATCTAGTGGTTAAAACTTTGCACTCCTGATGCAGGGCACCTGAGTTCTATCCCTGGTCAGGAAACTAGATCCCACATACTGCAACTAAAGATCCCACGTGCTGCAGCTAAGACCTAACAGAGCCAAATATATTTTAAAAATTAAAAAAACCAAGAATCAGAGTCTAAATCAACTATACTCCTCCAAGGGATCTTCCTGACCCAGGGATTGAACCCGTGTTTCATGTGTCCTGCTTCGGCAGGCAGAGTCTCACTAGCGCCACCTGGGAAGCCCGTACTTCAAAGAAAAAGAAAGAAATAACATGAAGTCTAAAAAAAAAAAAAAAAAGATTCTGCAAGTGCAAACGTTTCAGGAATATCTTCACGGAATTATTTTGATCATAGTTTCCTTTTTATGTGTGCACATAGTGGTATACGATTAAAATGTCTGTTTAAAAGAGTGCGTTCAATAAGCATAAAAATAATAAAATTTCTAAGTGTTAAGGAAGTGTGTGTGTCCTGTTTTACTTGATAGTGCTGGAGACCCGTGTCGGGGCAGAGCTTTAGGAGGCCACAGCGGGGCGCACGGTCCACCTGCGCCTTCCCAGCACAGAGTTTCGGGAATCGCGGCTGGGAGGCTTGTGGCATGTCGTTCTCTATGTGTCCTGTAGGTGGCGCTATAAAGCCACAGTCAGGCGGAGCCCTGGGAGTCCCAGGCTGGAGGGGTGGGGATGGTGAGACAGGAGCGAGGCCTCAGGAGTGTCCTGTCCTGGAGGGGAGCAGTGTCTTCCACTACCCCAGGGAGAAGCCGTGGCCAGTTCTACCAGCGTGACTATCCCAGAGGCAGCTCGGGGTGTGGACCGAGCTTAGGAACCAAAGTCGGCAGCGCTACCCACCTGGGCCGGCTGTGTGATTCCGGCTCCCCTTGCTTTTCTGGCCCCAGTCTCCCTCCAGCTGCAGTGAGGGTGTGAGAGCTTCATCTGACCCCTGACAAAAGGCCCGCGGTGGCCAAAAGCTCGCCACCAGCTGCCCAGCGGGCCACTCACCGGCTCACCTGCAGAGCCCCAGCCCTGTGACAGCCCTCTGCTTGTCTGACCTTGCCCCCTGTCCCCGAGGTCAAGATGTTGTCCTGACTTCCCCGGTTGGGAAGAAGGGGCCCAAGTCTGCAGATCTGTGAGCGGTTGGAGCCAGGTGTGTGTGAAAAGGAACTCTGCCCCATCCACTGTACCTGTCTGACCTCTTGTGGCGGAAGGGGACGCAGAGCACGGTGGGAGGGAATTTCCCATTGAAGAAAAGGAGCTAATTCATCCTTGGTAAGAAGATGGGTTAGTTATACATGCCTGCGACTTCCCTCGCAGTCTGGTGGTTAAGATTCTGCCTTCCATTGCAGGGTGTGTGTGTTCTGTCCCTGGTTGGGGAGCTAAGATCCCACATGCCACCACACTGAAGAAGAAGAAAACAAAAGCCTAATTTATCTCCCTCCCAAAACTAGAGTAAAGAAACTTTTTAAGCCACTGATTTTTTTTGGAAAAGACACAAAAGGCACAAATTATATAAGAAAAACTTGATGAATTAGACTCAAATGTTTACATCTTTGCCCTTCAAAAGCTGTCACTAAGAGAATCAAGAAGCAAGCCACAGATTAGGGTAAAAATATTTGTAATGCATACCCCTGAAAAGGACTTGTATCCAGAATGTACAAACAATGTCTACAACTCAATAATAAGACAATCAGCTCAACTTAAAAGTGGGCAAAATATTTGAAAAATTACTTCACTAAAGAAGATACACGCATAGCCAATAAACATATAAAAAGACACTCATCATTATTTGTAAGGGAAAGTGAAAGTGAAGTCGCTCAGTTGTGTCCAACTCTTTCGGACACCACGGACTGTAGCCCTCCAGGCTCCTCCAACCATGGGATTCTCCAGGCAAGAATACTGCCATGGGTTGCCATTTCCTTCTCCAGAGGATCTTCCTGACCCAGGGATTAGAACCCAGGTCTCCCGCATTGCAGGCAGACGCTTTAACCTCTGAGCCACCAGGGAAGCCCTATTTGTAAGGGAAGTACAAATTAAAACCACAATGAGATACCCCTGCCTGCCCACTAGAATGGCTAAATTTTAAAAAGGCCAATAATCCCAAGGGTTGGTGAGGGAATGACTGGAACTCTCCTATCCTGTTGGTAGATTGTAAAATGGAAAAACCACTTTAGAAAACAATTTTTCAGCTCTTATAAAATTAAACCTATATTTACTGCTGCTGCTGCTGCTGCTGCTAAATCAGTTCAGTTGTGTCCGACTCTGTGCGACCCCATAGACAGCAGAACCCACAAATCCACTCTTAGATATTTACCCCAAAGGAATGAAAACTTCAGTTCAGTTCAGTCACTCAGTTGTGTCCGACTCTTTGCGACACTATGGACTGCAGCATGTCAGGCCTCCCTGTTCATCACCAACTCCCGGGGTTTACTTAAAGTCATGTCCATTGAGTCGGTGATGCCATCCAACCATCTCATCCTCTGTCGTCCCCTTCTCCTCCCATCTTCAATCTTTCCCAGAATCAGGGTCTTTTCCAGTGAGTCTGTTCTCCACATCAGGTGACCAAAGTATTGGAGCTTCTGCTTCAGCATCAGTCCTTCCAATGAATATTCAGGACTGATTTCTTTTAGGATGGACTGGTTGGATTTCCTTGCAGTCCAAGGGACTCGCAAGATTCTTCTCCAACACCACAGTTCAAAAGCATCAAACTTATGTCCTCCTAAAGTCTTGGGCTTCCCAGGTGACACTAGTGGTAAAGAACCTGCCTGCTGATGCAGGAGACATAAGAGACCCAGGTTCGATCCCTGGGTTGAGAAGATCCCCTGGAGAAGGAGACGGTAACCCACTCCAGTATTCTTGCCTGGAGAATCTCATGGGCAGAGGAGCCTGGTAGGCTACAGACTATGGGGTCTCAAAGAGTCAGACACGACTGAAGTGACATAGCAAGCAAAATATTTTCCAGGATGTTCACAGCAGCCTTACTCACAATAGGCAAAAATGGCTCAAATGACCGTGTGGTCATCCATACCACAATACTTGGCAATAAAAAGGAGTGAATCAGGGACTTCCCTGGTGGTCCAGGGGTTAAGAATCTTCCTTCCAATGCAGGGGTCAGAAGTTGGCTCCCTGGTCAGAGAACTAAGATCCCACATGCTGTAGGGCAACTGAACCCACGAATGAAGAGTCTGCTCAGCCAAAAAAAAAAAAAAGAGTGACTCACTGACATTCATGGCAACAATAGGGATGAATCTCAAAATAATGATGCTGAGTGATGGAAGCCAGACAAAAAACGTTCACATTGAGTGACTCTGTTTAAGTCCCAGAAAATGCAAACTACAGTGACAGAAGAGGGGTGGGGTGTCAGGGAGGGTGGGAAGAACAGGATTACAAAGGAATGTGAGGGGCTCACGGAGGTAACGGATCTGGTCACTATCTGGATTGTGGTGATGAAATTGCTGGTGGTCATATACTGAAATGTGTACTTTTTATGCCTTTTGTGTATGTGTGTGTGGCCACAGGGCATGTGGAATCTCAGTNGGTGGGAAGAACAGGATTACAAAGGAATGTGAGGGGCTCACGGAGGTAACGGATCTGGTCACTATCTGGATTGTGGTGATGAAATTGCTGGTGGTCATATACTGAAATGTGTACTTTTTATGCCTTTTGTGTATGTGTGTGTGGCCACAGGGCATGTGGAATCTCAGTTCCCTGACCAGGGATTGAACCCACACCCTCTGCACTGGAAATGTGGAGTCTTAGCCATTGGATCACCAGGGAAGTCTGGTACTTATACCTTTTAAATATGTGCATTTTATTGTCCATCAGTTATAGCTCAATAAAAAGTAATTATTAGCTTCAGGAAAACAGAAAAAAACAATGCTGAGCTGTATAATATTTGCAGAAGAAAAATCACGTAAACATTGAACAGTGATTTTTAAATTGAGATATTAAATATATTCAGTGAGTTGCACAAAAAAAGTATGTAAATCTTAAGTGTGACTAGTGATTTAACACCAAACCTCGATGGTACTTCCGCAGTAGAAGATAGAGTACAGGAAATGGGGGTGGGGATGATGCAGGAAAGCAAAATCCTTCCTTCTCACAACAGGTAGTGGGTAGAGAGCATATGGAAGACAGGTAAACAGAGCAGGGAGGAAAAATTGGCTAGGAGGTAGGTATCAAAAAATAGCAGCATGTGCTTATTGCTTAGAAGCATGAAATGCGTAAGTGCTAGAAAAAAAATAAACCCAAAGACTCAAAAGTGGTTGCTTCTGGGGGAGGGGGGTGGCGTGGGGAGACAGGGAGGGACAGACAGGAAACCAATGCATGGTGTTATCTTCCTTTGCACGTTAAGTTGGTTTTGTTTCCCATACCTGGACTGTGTTGCATCAATTCTAAGACGCCCATTTATTCACATGCTTAAAAACTGAAGTATAGCTGATTTTCAATATTATGTTCATTTCAGGTGTACAGCACAGTGATTCACATGATGCTGGGAAAGACTGAGGACAGAAGAAGGGGGCGACAGAGGATGAGATGGTTGGATGGTACCACCGACCAGGAAATTGTGAAGGGGAGGGAAATCGGATGTGCTGCTGTCCATGGGATTGCAACGAGTCAAACACGACTTAGTGGTTGAACAACTATATATATATATTTCTTGTATTGATCACTTCGTGGCTGGGTGATATTAAGGAAGTCACTTAGCCTCTCTGAGCCCGGAATTCTTCATCTAACGAATTTGATAATACTCCAGAATTGTAATATTAAGTAAACACATGGGCAGGAAGCCCAGCACTTGATCTACAGTAGGAGTGCAATAAACAGCAGCTGTTCCAATTAGCTCTTTTTAAATTTAAAATAATTGTTATTTTGTCAAAATAATGCCATACTTCAGTGAATTTAAGACATCACCAACTATAACACGCACCATTACTTATGCACCATGGAGAAATAAGCACTGCCAATTATATCCGTCAGGTGCACAGCTGACTGTAAAAAAATGCATCTTGATTTTAAAGATGTTAAAATGTGAATCAATGCCCACAGACGATCATGCTGAGAGAAGTAAGCCAGCCAGCCAGAGAAAGATAAATATGATATCGCTTATATGCGGAATCTGAAAAAAAAAAAAAGAGAGATACAAATGAACTTATTTCCAAAACAGAAAAAGACTCACAGACACAGAAAACAAACTTACCAAAGGAGAAAGGTGTCAGGGGGCGGGATAAATTAGGAGTTTGGGATTAATACATACACACTAAAATAGACAAACAGCGAGGACCTGTTGTATAGCACAGGGAATTATATTCAATATCTTGTAATAACTTATAATGGAAAAGAATCTGTAAAAGTATATATATATATATATATATTATAGAACTGAATCACTTTACATCTGAAACTAACACAATGTTGTAAATTAACCACACATCAATTAAAAAAAAAACAGTAGGCTGTGGCTGACTCCCTAGTATTACGTCTGTTTTGATTAGTTTGAAAGAGAGAGGGACCATCTATGGTCCCTTCAGTTGTAAGGCCTAGAGAGAAACAGACTGCTCGAAATCACACAGCCTGACAAAGGTCAAGTTGGGCCTAGACCTAGTGTCCTTTTCCAGAAGCTTGTCTCTCCCTTACTGTTACCCGAAGCTCAGGACACCACTGAGAGCTTGGATTGCACTTCCGAAGGGCAGGCAACATTTCTGGGGCCCAGCTGGGGCCCCAGGAGGTGGACTCTGGGAAGGCAGGGCCAGGCCTGGTACCTGGAGGGGCTCAAACAAACAGGAACAGAGCAGGGAGTTCAGAGTCAGCAGCAGGGCGACCTCAGGACCGGGCAACCCCACAGGAGGCACCGGAGTGGCGGGGCCCAGTGTGGCGGGGCCCAGGGCTTGTCTGGAAGCTGTACTTGTGCAGCGAGCTCACTGTTTCTGGGCGAAGGTGTCCATGGACAGAGGAACCCGGTGCTCTACCATCCATGGGTCGCAAAGAGTCGGAGGCGACTGAAGCGACCTAGCACGCACACATGGGTTTGTTCAAGGTCCCTGGGGCACTGGGCTGCTAGTGGTTAGCACAATGGGGAGGGGGATAACAACGGCAAGCAGTCCTTCAGCTTTGCTTCCTCTTTTAGCAAAAAATTGCTCCCACCTCCCAACACTGAAAAGAGCCCTTGTCACTATTTACTGAATGTCTCGCCGGTCCTCCGAACAAAGGCCCAGAGAGGTCAAGCCAGG
>SJYV01024910.1:0-24974 GCA_006410875.1 Neotragus pygmaeus | reverse complement strand
GTAGTAATACAAATTCAGTAATACTTACATCTCATATCACTTTAGTGAATAAAATATTATGTTTACAAGCAATGGCATGAAGACAATTTGGCAATTTAGTAGAAACTAGCAAGAAATCAAAATTGTAGAAATTAGTTTCCTCATCTGTAAAATGAAATGTTGGAAAAGGCGATCACCAAGGTCTCTTCTTGCTTTATTAAGATGCTATGATTCTACGATTTTATTCTGTATATAAACAAGATCATTAGTTTGAACTCACAGTATTTATTTTAAACATATATTTTGAACACATGCATATGTAAGGTTTTTTCAGGTTCCTGTAGTGTGTATTATGCTATTTCACTCAGTACGATTATTGTTATAGTTGAACACTGAAATAATTTTAGTTTACCAAAAGCTCTGGACTCTCTCATGATTAAATATGATGTATAAACATAAGATGGATTATTATTACTTGTGATTACTTTGAATGAATGCAGAACTCAGCACACATATTCTTAAGCAGAATATTCACTAAATGGCTTTGACATCTTACTTCACCTTAATGTTATAGACATTCCGAATTAATAACTGCAATAAACATGGTCAACCTATTATATGGGTCAGTTACAAATGTAATGAATATATTGTAAAACACATTTTAATGTTAAGACCCCAGTTCTCATCTGATTGGTATTCTCTTTCTCCTATTTCCTGAAGTGAAGGAGATTTAAATCTGCTACCTAGTACATATAATCAGAAAATGTAGATATGAATTCAAATACAATGTCCAGCATTTAATTTTATGTATCTCCATAGTAATTTCATTTCTTTCATTCCATTATTCCATAACAATAAATAAAACACATTCAGAAACCAATAAATATGATAAAATACCAATTTCTGTTACCCATATGGAAGAAAACTAAAGATTGTTGGCAAGACAGTAAATGTCTTTCTCAGTGACTCCCAAGCTGTGCTTAAGCTTCATTTTATACCAGCTCTCTGTATTTCTCAATGTGTTCTAACCACAATAGATGTTCATTATGTACAATTTAGAATTCCACACCAGTTGATGTTCTGTTTCTGGCTCTCTAATTGAATTCTTTTTGTCCCCATTGTACTTATAGTTCTGTAATCACACTTATTACATTTGGACACATTAGAGATAATAGTGTAACCTGCATTTGATCCATCCATAGAAATGGTTATCATCAGTATGTTTCAGACTTTCCCCAGGTAAACTGGTGTGGCACCTCCATCATCCTTCAAAACTTTCCATTATTTTAGGGGAGTTCCTAGGAGATGCCATACTTACGAACACAGTCCTTGCAGGTTTTCTCATAATTTATGTCTTACTTTTTGATTTTTAGAATTTTTTTGTCTTAATGGCATTTTACCATGTGCTGCTAAAGTGATTCCATCTAGAATGAGGATAAAAGAGAATCTGCCTGCAATGCAGGAAACTTGAGTTTGATTCTTGTGTTGGGAAGATCTGCTGGTGAAGGAAATGGCTACCCACTCCAATATTATTGTTTGGAGGAGTCCATGGACAGAGGAGCCTGGTGAGCTACAGTCCGTGGGGTCACAAAGAGTTGGACATGACTGAGTGACTGACACTTTCACTTTCATGTTTAAAAATCAACTTTTTAAACAACCACTTTTCTTAGTATGGGATTCAAGACTCTCCACGACCTGGTCTTCATGTAATTTTTAGTTTTATCTCTGATTATTTTCTGCCTTAAAATTTATACTCTAGAAATATCTACCTGCTTTATTTTATCCTACATAGCATATGATTCCATCTTGTTTTATGAAAGTTGTTTCCAGAGCCTGAAATGTCCTTCCCATCTTCCTTCAACTGATTTCAACTTCTCTTCATTCTTTAAAATTCAGCACACAGATAACCTCCTCCAAGAAGCCTTACTTGAAACTTCATATGATCACAAATCTTTGCTTATGTGCTTAAAAAAGTTAAATAATAGTAATAATAAAAGCAGACACCTATTGATGACTCAGTTCTAGACTTTGTTCTAAATGTTACACTGAATTTTAATCTAATTAAAAGCCATATCAAATAGGTATTACTATTCTTCTTATGTTATTGATGAGACGAGAGCTCACATAATGTTTGAAAATCACATAGCTAATAAGTGGAGTAACCCATAACTGTTTTCTTCCTGCAATGGCCATAATCACAGCTTGTCTTGTCTGTATTACATTCTTCTTCTTCAACTGGATGGCACACTGGTAAGAAATATAATACCAGAATTCAGGAAAAGGCTTCAGGCAGGGAACATAAATTTAAGAATTGTGTATTGTAGTTAGTGACTGAAGCTAAGGATTTGTTGAGAGCACCTGAATAGAGCTTCTAGAGTGAAAGGTAAGAGAATTGAAGATGGCATCTTGGAAATTTAAGGGGTAGTCAGAGAAGCAGAAGCCAGTCACATAAAGAAGAAAGAATAGACCCAGAGTTAGAAGTGAAGAGAAACGACACAAGATCCAGAGATAGCAATTAAAACAAGAACAATCAGCACAGTAAAAAGCTGCAAAAATGTCAGTAAATAAGAGGACTGAAAAAAATGATTGACCGGAAATAAGAGACTACAGAGAGTTGTGGATAAATGGAACCCGAATTGAAGCAACAGATGAAGCTTGCATTTCCATGAATGAAATTCCAGAAGCAATTAGGGGGAGGCATTCAAGATGAAAGAAGCATTAGTTAGTTCGTTAGTTAAATCTGTTTATCAGTGGACAGGGAAGAGAAAGTGCAAATGGAAAGAATGGAGATACAAGAAGAGCACAGTTGAAGACCCTTCTCTGACAAAAAGGATAGAAGAAGCTGGGAGTTCCTTCATTATTTCACTTAACAAATCACCTACATTCGAGGTGTGTCTCTTCAGCACTGGTGGTACAGCTGTGGTCACATGAAACAAAAACCCTTGTCCTCATAAATCCTGCATTCTAGTCTAGATGACTTTTTGTTTTGTGATTTCGTTTCACTTAATTTTAATCTTAAAGTCAAACATTTTCATTGTCTATTTGTTGAATATTATTTCAACAATTATATACTATGTAGACATTGATATGTCTATTATTATCTATTATCTTGTTTTATGGATGAGATTTAATTCTTTGTCTCTATATGAAATATATTTCTTTAAATTTCCTTTTGAGTATTCTATTCACACGGCATATTCTATTCATATGTGCTTGTTCTTTCATTTGTTGGGTTTTTTATCACTCTTCTTCCACTGTGTTGGCCCTCCTAAAAGGTTAGCTGTCTTCATTACATACTTGCCCTCTGCAACAAATATTTCTTGTGAGCTCTTAGACTTTGGTGTGTATGTATATAGGAAAAGCTTGTGGTTGCAACCTTGGTTTACTGCTAGCTATGCATATCTACTTCCCACTTTGGGGGATTTATTAATCTCTCAATTCTTCAGCAAGAATTGCCTTTACTGTTTTCAGATACAGTCATATATTTATTGATTCCATTTTAAACACACATTTTATGACTTGTTGGAGAATAGACTGACTTTATCATATATACAACATGCCTTCTAAGACCAGACATTTCAACAGGTGTTGATGATTGACAGGCAAAGACTTTTCATCAAGAATTTTTAGGATTGATTTGTAGGAGTCTCAGATTCCTACTGTTCTTAAGGGGACTCTCATTTCTCCACTCATGTTTTCCATCAGAATGGATTTTCCTTAAACCTTCTTGTGTTCCTGTATCTGGGCAAACCGAGCAACTGATGGTTTGCTGGGACTGATAAATTTTGCTTTTTCATTTCCGTTCTGCTTGGGAGTGAGTCTGTCCTCAGATAGAATGATTTTCTTCTGTTCCTGCAGATTGTAAGTTTTATTTATGTTATAAAGTAAGGCCTCTTCAAGACCTATCAAAGGAAAGATGCTATTCAGAGAAACTCCTTTGGAAATCTAAAACATATCAATGGGTGATAGCATTTCTCTTTGAGATTTCATTGACCACATGAATTTAGCAACCATTTTGATGTCTTAGACCTAAAAATACTAAGTGATCACTTGAGATAACACCCATCTCCAGAATTTATTTACATTCTCAGGAATTACAATTAGCTTTCATATTGTTATAATACATGACAATGTCTAACTCACAACCAGAAAAAATAAATTTACGCCTCATGGATAGTGAGGATAGATGAATGGATGAATATAGTGGCAGGAATGCTTTAAACATCTGATCTCTAAAACTTTTTTATTCATTTTTGAGTAAACTCATTTTTGTCTTAAGAAAATCATGCACCCTGAGATTTGGTTTGTTATCTCAAAAATTAGGATACAAAAGCATTTGCATTCCTGCTCCAGTGTTAGTTGGATCTAACAAATAAAATATTCCTTAGAAACTTTGGAAATATATGCAAATGGATGGAATTAACTTGTAGATTTCATTCAAATTATTTTGATTTTGAAAAAAACATCACAATCAAAGGAAAACTTTGGACAGAGTATTTCATATCACTGTGATTTTGCTGAAAACAACTTGAGAAGAAACAGTAGAATTCAGGAAAACAGTTTGTGTGTTTAGAAACCATCTCATTGTTTTTATTTATAGCTAATTCTCCTCCTGGAATCTCTTCTCCTGCACTGAACTAAATGCCAGATATGCCATCTCTCTTTTCTACATGTTTTATTTAAATAGAAAACAATATATAGAGAGTTATCTTTTAAGAATAATAATCAAAAAATATTTCTTTGCTAGTATTAATACAGAGTTTATAGCAACTCTCTGATATGAATAGTCTACACAAAGCACCATCTTAGACTCTTAAACACATCTCCTTGAGTTTTAGTGACAAAGCCCATGATGTTATTTCTCAGTTTTGGTATAAAGAACTAAGGTTCAGAGAAGTTAAGAAACTTTCCCAAGGTAACACAGAGATGCCAATTTATTTACTTTTTTAATTGAAGTACACTTGATTTATAATGTTTCAGGTATACAGCAAAGTTATTCAGTTATATATGTATGTATGTATGTATGTATGTATGTATATATTTTTCAGATTATTTTCCATTATAGGTTTTTACAAGATATTGATTACAGTCCTCTGCAGTATACAGTAGGTCCTTGTTATTCTCTATTTAAAATAGAGTAGTGTGTATATTGGAGAAGGCAATGGCACCCCACTCCAGTACTCCTGCCTGGAAAATCCCATGGACAGAGGAGNGAGAATCCCATGGACGGAGGAGCTTGGTGGGATCTCAAAGAGTCGGACACGACTGAGCGACTTCACTTTCTTTCACTTTCACTTACTGTCATACAGCAGTAAATAACTGGTACCATTAAATCCGTTTTCACGTACACTTGCTATGGAATGGTGCTCTTGTTTAGTCATCAAGTCGTGTTCGACTCTTTTATGACCCCGTAGCCTGCAGCCCACCAGGCTGCTCTGTCCATGGGACTTTCCAAGCAAGAATAATGGAGGGGGTTGCTATTTCCTTCTCCCGGGGATATTCTGGACCCAGGGATCCAACCTGAGTCTCCTATTTCCAGGTGGCTTCTTTGCTACTGAGCCACCAGGGAAGCCTATAGAAAGCTGTGAGCTCAGTCTCTCAGTAGTGTCTGACTCTTTGTGACCCCGTGGACTGTGTACCCTGCCAGGTTCCTCTGTCCGAGGAATTTTCCAGGCAGGAATACCAGAGAGGGTTGCCATATCTTACTCCAGGGGATCTTCCCAACCCAAGGATCGAATCAGAGTCTCCTGCACTGGCAGGCAGATTCTTTATTACTGCACCACTATGAAATACTAGAAAGTGAAGTCATTCAGTCGTGTCCGACCTTGTGACACCATGGACTGTAGCCTACCATGCTCCTCAGTCCGTGGAATTTTCCAGGCAAGAGTACTGGAGTGGGTTTCCGTTTCCTTCTCCAGGGGATCTTCCCAATTCAGGGATTGAACCTAGGTCTCCTGCACTGCAGGCAGATGCTTTACCCTCTGAGCCACCAGGGAAGCCTCCATGAAATACTAGACCGATGTTTAAAAAATGAAACGGATTCCTGTGTCCAAACATGGAAAGATATCCACAGTATGCTGCTAAGTGAAAAGAAATCTTGCAGAACAATGTGTATGGTGTGATACTTTTTGTCTAGAAATATACTGTCATGGCCTAGCCAAAAAATCTAGGGGGATTTATCCAAACTATTAACAGTGGTTTTCTCTTTCATTGCAAAAGCAGGGAGGGTGCACAGAAGACCATCACTCATTATTTCTGTCCTGTTTGAACCTTTTACGACATAACTGTCTTAGTTTGGTAAACTGGTGGGGGAGAAAAAGATAAAAATTTTAAACAGATTTGCCTAAAGTGAGCCTGGTAGAAAAACAAAGCACACAGGTTTCAATAGCCAATGACGCTTGAAATCTCAGTGTTGAACAGATTGGGAGCTAATTTCTTCATCTTGTGAAGTTCAGTCCCAGCAGGGAAGGGTGGGTCAGAAGGGCTTTGTTTCACAGAGCTCTCCTGGGATCCGGCTGCATGAGGGGGCTCTGCGTGTTCACACGTGGCTTCTCGGGTGGCCCTGGGCACAGACACCCAGCTGGCAGATGGGGAAAGAGAGGGCAGAGGATGAAGTGTGAGATTTTTTCGTGGGTCAGATCAGGAAATGATGCTAGGTCACTTCTGCCCACGTTCCTCTCAGCCAGGACTCGGTCCTCCTCTGCCTATGGCTCCGAGTGCATGACCTCAGGACCATCTACCCCTTCAGCTCCCCAAGGTGACTGTCCACGTTCCTCGCAGTGTCCCATCCGAGCACCTCGGCCACAGGAATATCACGGCAAGGCCCTGCTGCTTCCCCCAGATGCTACTGGCCACCCGGAGGAAGGAAGCGCTGATGCTGCACATTCTAGAACTTGAACTCTCCACTGAGAGAGGCCCAGCCTGTCCGGTGTGGTCTGGTCCATCCATCAGGAACACAGTCTTCTGACCTGGTGCCCCCGTCCCCCCCCACCGCCTCCTCCTTCCAGGGTCAGGGCCCATCTTCTAGGGTGGGGCTGTTCAAGGATGAACTCGAGGTCACAGAGCCCCAGGAACTGCCAGAAAACTGCATGTGCATCCGTTTGTATCTGAATGGCAGCACCAGACTCGCCAAGGTCAAGAAGCACATGGAGGCTGCTCTCCATGCCCTCCTGCACACCAGGCCTGCCCCTGTGTGCAGGACCCTCCCAGCAGCTCTCTGAGANACTGCCAGAAAACTGCATGTGCATCCGTTTGTATCTGAATGGCAGCACCAGACTCGCCAAGGTCAAGAAGCACATGGAGGCTGCTCTCCATGCCCTCCTGCACACCAGGCCTGCCCCTGTGTGCAGGACCCTCCCAGCAGCTCTCTGAGAGACCCAGGTGGGCAAACTGAGGCTCAGAGAGGGGATGTCACTCACCCAAGGTCACACAGCTAGCTCCTGAAGGGTAAGGCTGAGAAGAGAGTGCAAGCAGGTCTGCTGACTCCAAACCCAGTGTTCGTCATCTTTACTCCACTTCATTCATTCATTCATTCACACATCCCTCTACTGTGTGCCAGGCTCTGTGTGTGTATTTTTTTTCCTAATATTTATTCATCTACTTGGCTGCTCTGGGGCCTTTGTTGTGGCACTCGAACTCTTAATTGTGGCATGTAAGATCTAGCTCCCTGACCAGGGATTGAACCCAGGCCCTCAGCAATAAGAGCACAGTGTCCTAATCACTGAACTGCCGGAGAATTCCCATTTTGTTAATGCCCTTAAAATTTTTTGGAATAGGGACTTCCCTGGTGGTCCAGTGGCTAAGACTCCTAGCTCCCAGTGCAGGGGGCCTGGGTTTGACCTGTGGTCCTAGGGAACTACATCCTGTACATGGCAACTAAAGATCCCATAAACCGTAAGACCTAAGACCTGGCACAGCTAAATAAATAAATAAATACTTTTTTGAAATAATATTAGATTTACAGAAAAATTGCCAAGATAATACAGAGAGTTTCTGTAAACCCCTGACCCAGATTCTCCTAATGTTAGCATCCTAAATTTACCATGTAGCGTTTGTCACGAGGAAACAACGTTGGCGTCTTGCTATGAAGGAAATTCCAGCCTTAACTCTCATTTCACTGCAGTTCACACTGATGTTCTGTTCCAGGAGCCCATCCAGAATGCCACGTTGCATTTTGGCATGTCTGCTTGACTTCTCCGGCTCCCTCTCTTGTGTCTTTCCTTGCTTTTTATGACCTGGAGTTTTGAGGAGATCTGGCCAAGTATTTTGTAGAATGTCTCTCAATTCGAGTTTGGTGTCTTCCCCTTTGATTATGTTGGGGTTTTGGATTTGGGAGTAGGAAACCACAGAAGCGGATGCAGCGCCCTCCTCATTACGTCATATTAGCGGGTGCATGATACCCATACAACATCACCTAGGAGATAAACCTTCACCTCTTGGTTCTCGTGGTTAAGGCGGAGCCTGATAGATTTCTCCTCCTCTGTATTCTTTGGAAGCGAGTCACTAAAGGGAGCCTATACTCAAGGACTGGAGAATTAAACTTCATCTCCTGGAAGAGTATAGTAAATTAGTTAGAATTCTTCTGTAAAGATGAATTGTTCCTTCTCTCCCAGTTAAAAAAGAAATGTTACTATTTTATTTTTTGTTCAAGCTGTGCGGCATATGGGATATTAGTTCTCTGCCCAGAGATCAGACCCGTGCCCCCCGTGTTGGGAACACGGAGTCTGAGCCCTGGATCACCAGGGAAGTCTCTCCTGTTTATTTATTTTTGGTTGTGATGAGTCTTCTTGCTCTGTGAGGGCTTTCTCTAGTTGCGGTGAGTGGGAGCTACTCCTCCTTATGGTGCAAAGGCTTCTCATCGCGGGGGCTTCTCTTGTCGCAGCGCCTGGGCTGTAGGGTATTGAGACTCAGCAGCTGCAGTACGCAGGCTCAGCAGTTGTGCATGGGCTTACGGGCTTAGCTGCTCTTTGGCGTGTGGAATCCCCCTGGATCAGGGCTCGAACCCCATGTTTCCTGCGCTGGCAAGTGGATTCCTATCCACTGTACCACCACAGAAGTCCCCTCCCATTTATTGTTTATTCATTTTCTTATGTCAGTATGGACTCACATATTTATTTTATACTTTGCGTTGTAAAATCCAATACGACATTATTTATTTTGCTGCTCAAATGGTTCCAGCTTTGGCCATTGGGCGCTCTTTCGGGTTGGCTCCTATGTCCCTTTGATACTCCCCTGTCCTTTTGGTTTTTGAGCCTTTCTTAGCTTTTCTGCACTAGGATGCTTCAGGCTTATTTTTATACTTGCCCTGTTTTAGCCTTGGATTCTGCTTTTTCTTGAAGGAGCCCTGATTAGTTTTATTGGAGAATGGTATTTAGAAAACAAGATCTGGGCATTTGGTCTTAGTAGCTTGTTGCTACAAGGATGTCACAGCTTCTAAGCCTTGTGAACCATCCCATGACTTTCGCTATATCTATTCATTAAAAGCCAACCTCCAGAGCAGCCTACTCTCAGGAGGCAAGGATTACACATGGAGGCAGGCATACCAGTAGATGGGCATCATTGGGGGTCATCCTAAAGACTGTTTGCCACCATGCCTTACACCAAAATGGGGCAGTTGTGACGGTCAGGATCAGTCCCATGTGCACGGTCAGAGGACACGCAGGAACACGACACAGCTGTGAACAGGAATAAGGAAGCCCTCTCTACCGATACACAACGATCTCTAAGATCCTCTGTTAAGCGAAAGAGCATGAAACAGAGCTACAGATGTGATGTAGGACTTTCCTTCTGTTAATGAGAGAAAAAAAACCAGAATATGTATTTGTGTTTGCAGAAACTATCTCTGAAAGACACCCAAGAAGCCCATAACACTTCCTTCTCCTGGAGACGGGTGGATATTGTATCTAGATCTATCTTTCTATGTACACATAATTTTAAAAATTTATTTATCTATTTATTTTAGTTTTGACTCTGCTCTGTCTTCACCACTGCAAGAGGTTTTTCTTTAGTTTCAGAGAGCGGGGGCTACTGTCTAGTTGCGATTCTCGGGCTTCTCATTGCAATTGCTTCTCTCGCTTCAGAGCACAGGCTCGCGGGCTCCTGGGCTTCCGTAGCTGTGGCTCCCGGGCTCTAGAGCACAGGCTCAGTAGCTGAGGTGCTCAGGCTTAGTTGTTCTGAGGCATGTGGGATCTTCCCAGATCAGGGATCGAACCCATGTCTCCTGCATTGGCAGGCGGATTCTTCACCACTGAGCCATCAGGAAAACCCTGTACAAATAGTTTTTAAAAATTTTGGACCCATATGAAAGCATTATCTGTTCCAAATTAAATTAAAAACAAAAGAAGTTGCTGTTATGCCAAGTGGAGGACAAAAAGCCGATGACTTCCCTGTGGTTTGGAAAGAGAAATATAGCGGGCAGGCCAGGGACCCTGGGGAACACACAGGCTGAACTCAACATGGTGGTGGGCCAACCTCACTTCTGCAAAACATCACGGTCTGTCACACTTGGTTTGTGCAGTAGCTTTAAATGCTGCTGTTCTTGCAGTTTGGTTTGTGCTTAATTTGTAGCTGTGTGGTATAGTGGCTAAGAATGCAGGATGCAGGACCCTGGCTTTGTGTGTCCAAAGCCTGGAGTGCCCAGCTAGGTGATTATGGGCAAATGATGGAAGTCTCTGAGCCTCAGTTTCCTCTTCTGTATAATGGGAACAACAATGGTCCCTATCTTGCAGGTGATGACAAGGATTTGGTGAGTTAATACACGTCAGGGGTGCAGAGCAGGCTGGAACAAATGTAAGCTAGTATGGTTATCAAGTTCATAGATATTTAGGGAACAGAATAATTGAAATAATCTATATCACCTCTGGGACTTTTTAAGGTTTTCTCCTTTTATTTTTAATTAATTAATTAATTAATTAATTTTTAGGCCATGTGGCATGTGGGATCTTAGTTCCCTGACCAGGAAGCATGCATTGGAAGCATGCAGTCTTAACCACTGGACTGCCAGGGAAGTCCCAGGTTTTCCCTGTTTAAATGAATGCTTTTATTATTTGAGTTGGAGGAATGTGGGACTGCCACGTGTGCATGGCCCATGTACAGCCTAGCACTGTTTACCTTTGGACCGGCATGGTCTGTCTTCTCAATTCTTTCCCAGCCTCCAACCCCAGGGCAGGGAGGGACTGTTCACCCCACATGTCTGCTGTTTAGCCTGGTGGCCTGCACAGATTAGCATCCAGTTAACGTTGGGTGAATGCAAGCAGGAATGAATGAATGGAAAATCCGGCAGTGTGCATGTGACCTTGTTACTGAACTTCCTCTCAGGTGATCAGGGAAGGCTTCCAGGAGGAAGTGTGAAGCAGGTGTGTAGCAAAGGGGAGGGTGTTTAGGCAGAGGGGGCAGCCTGGAAAAAGGTTCAGAGATCAGGCAGCATTTTATTCCTTTGGAAACTGAAAGTAATCTGGGTGGAGGTCAGAGGGTGAGGGTGGGAGGTCATGAAGGAGAAGGGGTCAGGCAGGTGAGCAGGGCCCAGATCACTCACTGTCAGGAGGGAAGCAGGAGGGGAGACAGGGCCTGGGACGAGGCATCAGAGACTAGAGAGGGAGCAAAGGACTCCCAGCTGAGCTGGTGCCCCCCTGCCCCCAGGCTGCATATTGCTGTGTTGACTTTGGGCAGGTTGCTTCCTCTTTCTGGGTCTCAGTTCTTCCATCTGTGCAATGGGCACTGGGTTCTTATGAGGGTGGATACCAGACTGTATCACAACGCACACTCCCCTAGCCCACTGATGGGCTGGGAGAATCTGTCTGCTGGTTGACAGGACAATCTGGCATAATGTATTACATCCTTAACACTGTTCCTAACCTTCAACTCAGCAGTTCCTTTTCTCAAAACTTATCCTGAGATAATAATTTAGGACTTGTGAAAATATTTGGCTCAAAGGATGTTCATTAGAATGTTGCCTGCGATGGCAGAAAAATTAGAAACAGCCTAAATGTCCAGCATTAAGGAAGTGGACGTGACACTATCAAAATTTGTGCTGAAAATTTTCATCTAACGACATGCAAAGGTTTCCACTGTACATTACAGAAAATTTTTACTGCAAAATAGCACATCTCACTTTTAAAACATTCAGATCCTAAAGAAAATTATAAAGTAAAACCTGAAGATTCCCCTTCTACCCACCAATTTCTACTCTTGAAAGTTAACCACTATTAATAGTTTTTTAAATTGTCTTCCAGACTTAGATCAACAGGTATGCAAATATATAAACATATATACATACCTATGTGTGTTAAATATCACNAAAGTAAAACCTGAAGATTCCCCTTCTACCCACCAATTTCTACTCTTGAAAGTTAACCACTATTAATAGTTTTTTAAATTGTCTTCCAGACTTAGATCAACAGGTATGCAAATATATAAACATATATACATACCTATGTGTGTTAAATATCACATATGTAAGATGGTATCTCTTTTTAAGAACATGCACAGTTTTTCTTTCTTTTCTTTTCTTTTTTTTTTTCTTTTCTGAGCCTAATACAAGATCTTAATTCCCCTACCAGGGATTGAACCCATGACCCCTTGCAGTGGAAGGACAGAGTCCCAACCACTGGACCACCAGGAAATTCCCAAGAACATGCATAGTTTCCTAATAAAATATTATCTAATTGCAAATACTGTGTTAGATCATTATTGTAACGGCCCCCAAAGCATCTTGCCTCCCTCCATCTGTACCCTGGGGTGGGCCCTTATGTTGTATTTGGACCTGATCATGTCACTTGCCTTGGACAAGGGGGCATTAACAAGCCAGATACAAGGAAGGGCTTAATAAGAGCTTGCACATTGAGGTGTCTTCTTTTGAAATACTCACTCTTGGGATCCAGCCACCACACTACAAGGAAGCTCAGGTTAGATTGAAGAAGGATTAGCAGCCACGTGGAGACAGGCCCTGGAGGATGAGAGGCCACCTTGGAAGTTCCACGCTAGCTAAGCTCCCAGTTGAAGGCAACCGCATGAGTGAGCCCTGCGTGCGTCTATTTTGGAGTGGTTTGTTACCGAGCAATAGATGATAGAAACACGGATTGTTCTGCAATGGTTTGAAAAATCTTAACAACACATACATATATTATGAATATCCTCCTAGGTCAGTTCATATAAATCAGCTCATTCTTTTTAATGGCTGCATAGTTTTCCATGGGATCAATGAAGCATAATTTACTTGCCTGCTTCATACTGATGGGCATTAGGTGGCTTCTGGTTCTTTGCCACGATACTACCTGTTTGTGTGGACTGTTGTTGTTGTTCAGGCGCTAGGTTGTGTCTGACTCATGCCAGGCTTCCTGTCCACCACTATCTCCCAGAGTTTGCTCAAATTCATGTCCATTGAGTCAGTAATGCTAACCAACCAGCTCATCCTCTGCCACCCCTTTCTCCTTTTGCCTTCAATCTTTCCCAGCATCAAGGTCTTTTCCAATGAGTCACCTCTTTGCATCAGGTGGCCAAACTATTGGAGCTTCAGCATCATTCCTTCCAATAAGTATTCAGGGTTGATTTTCTTTAGGATTGACTGGCTTGATCTCCTTGCAGTCCAAGGGACTCTCAAGAGCCTTTTCCAGCAGCACAATTTGAAACCATCAATTCTTCAGCACTCAGCCTTCTTCATGGTCCAACTCTCACATCTGTCCGTGACTACTGGAAGAACCATAGCTTTGACTCTACAGACCTTTGTTGGTAAAGTGGTGTCTCTGCCTTTTAATATGCTGTCTAGGTGTGTCATAGCTTTCCTTCCAAGGAGCAAGTGTCTTAATTTCCTGGCTGCAGTCACCATCTGCAGTGATTTTGGAGCCCAAGAAAATAAAATCTGTCACTGTACCACGTTTTCCCCTTTCTATTAATATTTGCCATGAAGTGATGGGACTGGATGCCATGATCTTTGTTTTTTGAATGCTGAGTTTTAAGTCAGATTTTTCACTCTCCTCTTTCACCTTGTGTGGATATCATTGCCAACTGACACTAGAGTGTCTTTAGAATAAATTCCCAGAAGCAAAATTGCTGAGTCAAACGATATGCACTTGAAAACTTTTCGTGGATGTGGTCCAATTACTTCTCCAGAATGCTTGTGGCAATCGGTATCGCTGCCCGCAGTGGGTAAGCAGGCCATGCCCCACTAAGCTTGAAAAAACACTTAAACAGCAACAGGAGGCAGCGTGAGTACGTGAAAGTGTTACAGAAGTGACTATGGTGGGGTGAGGGCCGGGACCATGGGGAAGACTCTGCTGCAGCTGCAGGGAGCAGGGTCTGGGGCCCCAGCTCGACCCCGCCTGGTTCCTTCCTCTTCTGCCAGAGCAGCNGCATGCCAGGCTTCCTGTCCACCACTATCTCCCAGAGTTTGCTCAAATTCATGTCCATTGAGTCAGTAATGCTAACCAACCAGCTCATCCTCTGCCACCCCTTTCTCCTTTTGCCTTCAATCTTTCCCAGCATCAAGGTCTTTTCCAATGAGTCACCTCTTTGCATCAGGTGGCCAAACTATTGGAGCTTCAGCATCATTCCTTCCAATAAGTATTCAGGGTTGATTTTCTTTAGGATTGACTGGCTTGATCTCCTTGCAGTCCAAGGGACTCTCAAGAGCCTTTTCCAGCAGCACAATTTGAAACCATCAATTCTTCAGCACTCAGCCTTCTTCATGGTCCAACTCTCACATCTGTCCGTGACTACTGGAAGAACCATAGCTTTGACTCTACAGACCTTTGTTGGTAAAGTGGTGTCTCTGCCTTTTAATATGCTGTCTAGGTGTGTCATAGCTTTCCTTCCAAGGAGCAAGTGTCTTAATTTCCTGGCTGCAGTCACCATCTGCAGTGATTTTGGAGCCCAAGAAAATAAAATCTGTCACTGTACCACGTTTTCCCCTTTCTATTAATATTTGCCATGAAGTGATGGGACTGGATGCCATGATCTTTGTTTTTTGAATGCTGAGTTTTAAGTCAGATTTTTCACTCTCCTCTTTCACCTTGTGTGGATATCATTGCCAACTGACACTAGAGTGTCTTTAGAATAAATTCCCAGAAGCAAAATTGCTGAGTCAAACGATATGCACTTGAAAACTTTTCGTGGATGTGGTCCAATTACTTCTCCAGAATGCTTGTGGCAATCGGTATCGCTGCCCGCAGTGGGTAAGCAGGCCAGGCCCCACTAAGCTTGAAAAAACACTTAAACAGCAACAGGAGGCAGCGTGAGTACGTGAAAGTGTTACAGAAGTGACTATGGTGGGGTGAGGGCCGGGACCGTGGGGAAGACTCTGCTGCAGCTGCAGGGAGCAGGGTCTGGGGCCCCAGCTCGACCCCGCCTGGTTCCTTCCTCTTCTGCCAGAGCAGCTGTGCTCAGCACATCCTCTTTTAGTGCAACCCTTGAAGGCGCTTCCCCAGCAGACCTGCCTCGAGGGGAGGCTCAAGTTCCTCCAGCCTCAACCCCTGCTCACAATGACCCTCTAGCTCTGACAGACCCCGGCCCCAGCCCCCACCTCCTACAAAGACAGGCACTCTCAAGATTCACCTGTGACTCTAGATGAACCCCTGAACTTCTCAGAGCCCATAACTGATTTGAAAAAATGTTGGATGATAACCATATCAACCTTTGGGTGCTGTTGTGTATTTCTCCAGTAAACATCTCTCTGTATCTATCTATCTATTGCTTCTGCAAGCTTCCTAAAGAAGCATCCTGGCCTCTTGGCTCCCATGGTCTGTCTAGTGGGAGGCAGAGATGGTAGATAACTGTAGAAGTATCTACTTCTGTGTACTAACGTGTGGGGGAAGTGTCATCTGAAATCGAGAGCAAGTCCACAGGAATCTGATTTAGCTGGAAGGTGGGCAACTGGACAGGTGTTGAGCTGAGGCCATAGAATGAAGATGTTAAGAGGGTGAAAAGCAGAGTAACTGCATTCCTGGTGGGTGGAATGGCTTGTATAAAGGCCTTGAGGTGGGAGGGCCATGTCACCGTCACTTCTGATACTGAAAGAATCTGAGTACAGAGAGGGAAGGGGAGAGAGGACTGAGATAAACCGGAGGGCTTCACAGCATCACAATGGCCTTATCAACCAGGGTTGACCATTGAACTAAGAACCCGAAGGAGCCATTGATCTTGTACATTTCTTTATCTGTAGTCAGGATTCAATAAATGTTGTTATTATTATTAATTTTAAATTTCCTCACCCTCTGGGGTATAAGGCCAGAGCATTCCCTTTGATCCCAAAAGGCCCTGACTATCCTGGGTCAGCTGTGACCCTTGACTGGCAAGGACCCCAGAAATAGCCCTCTTGTTTTGATAAATTAGAGTCCAAAGCCAAGGAGCTTCAGTAACTAGCCCCCAAGGTCACCAAGGGAGGCAAGCCTGGGAACCCAGTTCTCTGACTCCAGGCCCTTGGTCTTGCCTGTTCTCATCATCTCCCCACCCTGCTTGAAACCCCCAAGGGTTCCCCACTGTCTCCAGAAGGCACAGTCTGGCACTCGATCCTCTGCTCGTGGTTGTCTCTCTCTGGCATGAGTCCACAGCACAGTGAAGGGCCCTGTTCAGTGTCACCCAGAGGCTGCCAGAGAGCCTGCAACCCCACGTTCACAGGTGCTGTCCCCCAACCAGGAAATCGGGGAATGTGGGCACTCCAGTCTCTTCCACGGTTATTCCTGCAGCTCATGGGGCCCAGCTGTCCTCCTATATTAATTTCCTATGACTGTTGTAATAAATGACCACTTAGTAGCTTAAAATAGGCCTCCCTAGTGGCTCAGCAGTAAAAAAAATCCGCCTGCCAATGCAGGAAACGCAGGTTCAATCCCTGGGTTGGGAAGATTACCTGGAGAAGGAAGGGCGACCAGCTCCAGTATTCTCGCCTGGAGAATCCCATGGACAGAGGAAGCTGGCAGGCTACGGCCCATGGGGTCCCAAAGAGTCGGACATGACTTGGCACCTAAACAACAACAGAAAGCTTAAAACAACTCACAAGTATTACCTTACAGTTAAAGATCCTAGAAGTCCAAACTGGGCTAGAATGAAGGTGGCAGCCTCACTGAATCCCTTCTGGAGACTCTAGGAGAGAATTCCAGCTTCTAGATGTTCCCTGCATTTCTTGGTTCATAGCCTCTTCCATCCATCTTCCAAGTCAGCCCTGTAGGGCTGAGTCCTTCTCACGCAGCCATCTCTCTGTTTTTCCCTCAGTCTCTCTCTTTCACATTGAAGGATACTGGCAATTACATTGGATGTAGTCACACTAAGATAATCCAGAATAATCTCCCTATTTTAAGGTTAGCTGATTAGCAACTTCAATTCCATCTGCAACCTGAACTCCACTTTGCCAGGTAGCCTAATGTACTCATACTAATCCCAGGATTAGAATGGGGACATCTTGGGAATTCCCTGGTGGTCCAGTGGTTAAGACTCAGCGCTTTCATTGCTGTGGCCCCAGCTTGACTCTTGGTTTGGAAAGGAAGAGCCCGTAAGCCACACAGTACAGCCAATTAAAAAAAAAAAAAGATAAAGGCCTTCTCTGGTGGCTGAGTGGTAAAGAATCTACCTGCCAATACAGGAGACACGGGTTCGATCCCTGATCCGTGAAGATCCCACAAACCACAGAGCGACTAAGCCTGAGCACCACAGCTGTTGAGCCTGTGCTCTAGAGCCTGGAAGCCACAGCTACTGAGCCCATGTGCCGCAACTGCTGAAGCCCACAGGCCCTAGAGCCCACGCTCCACAGCGAGAGAAGCCGCTGCAAGAGAAGGCCGTGCGCTGCAGCTAGGGAGTAGCCCCCGCTCGCCATGACTAGGGCAAGGCCTGTGCAGCAAGCAAGACCCAGCACAGCCAGTAAATAAACAAATATTTTTAAATGATGTTATCCACGTCAAATTATCTGTTTAAGAAATAACTACAAAAAAAGGCATATGAACATCTTTCGGGGGCGCTCTTCTGCCAGCCACCCCTCCCTTCCCAGGCGCCCGGTCGTGCCCTTGTTAGCTATCCTCACCAGGCAGTTGCCCCCAGGGAATAACCTGGAAGGGTGTGGGTGTTCTTTGTGGCGTGTATTTGAGTTTGTAATGAGCTTTCATATACTTGGGGGCTAGTAGTATTCGCTCTGCTCCACATCTGAGAAGTTTGTGGTTGGAAAGTTTAAGTGGCTGGCCCAAGGTCACAGGTCAGAGATGAACATTGCTGGGCTCACCCCCAGGCCTGACCCCAGCTCGCCCTTTCTCCACTAAATGCTCCCCCCACAAATGGTCTCCCCCTCCCCAGACCATCTAAATGATTTTCCAAGGCCACTCCAAGGGAGTTCTGTGGCCAATTTGCCCTTATTTCTGGCTACTGCCCAAAAGTCATGGGGTCATACTTGAAAGACTTCCTCAAACCTTGCAAGCCCTGGCTCTGGAGATTTCTGTCTGAATTGGAAGCAGGCCTATTTCCTATACCCTGCCAACCGGACTTTAACCAGGGCAGGTTTCCAGGGGAGCTGTCTGTCAATGTGTTTCGAAAGCATTAAAAATGTGCAATTTATATGATTTCCAGTGACTCCACATCTTTGCCAATTTTTGATAGGGTCAGTCTTTTTTTTTTAACTATGGCTTTGGACATTATTTTTATAATTGTATTTATTTATTTATCTTTGACTGTGCTGGGTCTTTGTTGCTATGCATGGGCTTTCTCTAATTGTGCTGACCAGGGCTACTATCTGGTTGCGACGTGCAAGCTTCTCCTTGTGGCGGCCTCTCCTGTTGGGGACACAGGCTCTGGGATGAGCTGGCTTCAGTGGTTGTGGCTCCCGGACTCTAGAGCACAAGCTCGTAGTTGTGGCACACAAACTTGGTTGCTCCACGGCATGTGGGATCCTCTCAGATGAGGGATCAAACCCATGTCTCCTGCATTGGCAGGCAGATTCTTTAGCACTGAGCCACCAGGGAAGTACCTTGATATAGCCAATCTTTTTAATTTTAGCTATTCTAATAGGTGTGCCAGGAGAAATATCAATAACCTCAGATATGGAGATGCCACCACCCTTATGGCAGAAAGTGAAGAGGAACTAAAAAGCCTCTTGATGAAAGTGAAAGAGAGTGAAAAAGTTGTCTTAAAGCTCAACATTCAGAAAACCAAGATCATGGCATCCAGGACCATCACTTCATGAGAAATAGATGGAGAAACAGTGGAAACAGTGTCAGACTTTATTTTTTTGGGCTCCAAGATTACTGCAGATGGTGACTGCAGCCATGAAATTAAAAGATGCTTACTCCTTGGAAGAAAAGTTATGACCAACCTAGACAGCATATTCAAAAGCAGAGACATTACTTTGCCAAGAAAGTCCATCTAGTCAAGGTTATGATTTTTCCAGTGGTCATTTATGGATATGAGAATTGGACTGTGAAGAAAGCTGAGCGCTGAAGAATTGATGTTTTTGAACTATGGTGTTGGAGAAGACTCTTGAGAGTCCCTTGGACTGCAAGGAGATCCAACCAGTCCATTTTAAAGGAGATCAGCCCTGGGTGTTCATTGGAAGGAATGATGCTAAAGCTGAAACTCCAGTATTTTGGCCACCTCATGTGAAGAGTTGACTCATTGGAAAAGCCTCTGATGCTGGGAGGGATTGTGGGCAGGAGAAGGAGATGACAGAGGGTGAGATGGCTGGATGGCATCCCCAACTCAATGGACATAAGTTTGAGTGAACTCTGGGAGATGGTGATGGACAGGGAGGCCTGGGGTCCTGTGATTCATGGGGTTGCACAGAGTCAGACATGACTGAGCGACTGAACTGAACTGAACTGAACTGAATAGGTGTGTAGTAGTATAGTAGTATAGTGTGTAGTGGGATCTAATCATGGCTTTAATTTGTGTTTCCTTGCTGACTATAGAGTAGAGCATCTTTTCATGTGCTATGCAAGGCCATTTTGTCTGCCTATGTTGTCATTCCCCGCCCCTTTTATTATTAAATTTTATTACAATAAAGTTTAATGAAACCGAAAGGTCACCTGGCCTTGATTGTCATTTTGAATCACTGTGTAATTAGTCACTGTCAGTGGCAACCCACTCCAGTACTCTTGCCTGGAAAATCCCATGGACGGAAGAGCCTGGTGGGCTGCAGTCCACGGGGTTGCTAAGAGTCGGTCAGGAGTGAGCGACCTCACTTTCACTTTTCACTTTCATGCATTGGAGAAGGAAATGGCAACCCACTCCAGTGTTCTTGCCTGGAGAATCCCAGGGATGGGGGAGACTGGTAGGCTGCCGTCTATGAGATCACACAGAGTCGGACATGACTGAAGCGACTTAGCAGCAGCAGGTACTACAACACCGGATCCATCCTTTTGCTTCTTCCAGACCCTGTTGATGGACATCTAGGTTGGCTTTGATTTTTTGCTGTTCTTCCTAATGCTGTGATGTATGTGCTTTTCTGCATATTTGTCCATTTCCTTCATGTGGCATCGGTGAGTAAAAGGGATGCACATTGTTTTGCTTTGGCCACGCTGTGGGGCTTGTGGGATGTCAGTTACCCAACCAGAGATCAAATTCATGCCCCCTGCAGTGGCAGTCTGAAGTCTTAACCACTGGGCCGCCAGGGAAGTCTCAGTACAGTTTTAAATAAGCACTAGGAATATAACATACAACATGATAAACATAATTAATTCTGCTGTATGTTATATATGAAAGTTGTTAAGAAAGGAAATCCTAAGAGAAAAAAAAATTTTAATTTTGTAACTGAGGTGCTGGATGTTCACTAAATTTATTGTGATAATTCTTTCACGATGTATGTAAGTCATATCATTATGCTGTACATAAATTTATTCAGTTCTGTATGTCAAGTGGAAGGGGAAAAAAAGGCGCGTTCTTCTTTTTTGAATATGGTTTATTTTTGGTTGCGCTGGGTCTTGGCTGCTCCAAGCCGGCTTTCTCTAGTTGCGACGAGCAGGGCTTACTCTTTGCTGCAGGTGCCCAGGCTTCTCACGGCAGTGGCTTCTTCTGTTGCAGAACACAGGCTCTAGGTACATGGGCTCAGTAGTTGTGGCCCACCAGCTTTAGTTGCCTGTGGCCACAGGATCAACCCAGGGATCAAACCCGTGACCCCTGCACTGGCAGGCAGATTCCTATCCACAGCACCACCAGGGAAGTCCAAAAGGTGTGTTCTTGATACACTGCTTTCTTTTCTTTTTAAGTCTAGTTCCAAACATATACATGGCCTGATGTTCTTTCTGGGGGGAAAAAAGGTGTTCGCATGTGTGTATATTTCCTGGGTGATGGGATCGGAGGTGAAGTACTTTTTTCTCTAAACTTTTCTGTATGTGCAGTAACGCTTTTTAACAACCCACGTTTGCCTTTTTATTTTACAACAAATAAAGCAACTTGAATTTTGCAAAAGGAAAAATCAAGCAGGGTCTAGCCCCGCCCACCCATCGGAGGCTCCCGCCCTGCTCGTCCGGTCCAGCTAGGGGCGGGAACTGACCCAGTCTCAAAGGCTTCCTGAGAACTGGTTACTGTGTGCAGCGGCCCTCGGGCAGTGACGAGAGCCGCCCTGCAGATGCTTCCCGGAAAGCCGGAGGGTCAGCTGGACTAGATCAGTAAATCACCCCAGGAAGGGGCCTGAGCGTTTCCTCTGCAGAGGGAGGGCCAGCGAGGCGGGGAAATGCGTGCAAATTTTGGATGAGTAAAGAGCCCCCACTTATGCTAGGGTGAGAAATTAAAAGAGGAGGCAGTGCAGCCAAGCTCCCACGGAACCAAAACAGGGTCCTGCAAAATCAGCGGGACCTTCCTGAATTCTCAGTGCCAGGGGCTCCCCGCTTGTCTTTGCCTCCCTGAGCACGTGGCTACCCCTGGTGGGTAGTTCAGCTGCCAGCCGAGACTAGTTGAGAGCCAATTTCCCAAGATAGAATCTGATTGGCCTACCTTCGTCACGTGGTACCTATTGATCCGGCCAATGGGGAGGAGCCCAGAACACCAAGAGGCCTGCTAAGGGGATCTGAGGGAAGGGGCAGTCATGGGCTGGATCGCTCCCCAAAGGCTGCCCTCTAGGACTCCACAAGCAGAGAAAAATCTGCCGGGGTGGTTTAGCCTCCGGCCAGCATGGTGCCTCCCTGTGCGACAGGTGTCCTGAGGGGCCCAAGTATTGGACAGCCGGGCCAAGCCCCCTCCCATGGAATGGATCCCCACCCAGGTCTGTGCCATAGCACGACCCTGGTGACAGCTGCTAAGTCGCCTGCCCCAGGGCAGCAATGGCAGAGTCCTCCGAGGAATCTGAACGGGGCTGTGCGGGGAAAGGTCAGCTGTGTCGCCAGGAACAGGGATGAAGAGTCAGGCACGGAGCAGGCAGAGGAGTGACGGTGACAGCTTCTGAACAGAGCTGCAGGACCACAGCCGCCACAGCAAGCCGCGGGAACTCATGTTCGGACAGGCGTGGCAGTTCGCGTGCAGGAGGACCCCGAATAGGAAGACACGCAGACCTTGTCTAACCACTGGCGGGGTTTTCTGTGGCTGTTTTCAGTTCTTTTTTTAAAATACGGCTGCGCTTGGGCTTAGTTGTGGCATGCGTGTGAGCTCAGTCGTTCAGCCAAGTCTGACTCTTTGCAACTTCATGGACTGTAGCCCTCCAGGCTCCTCTGTCCATAGAGTTTGCCAGGCAAGAATACTGGAGAGGATTGCCATTTCCTTCTCCAAGGGATCTTCCCCACGCAGGGGTTGAACCCATGTCTCCTGTGTCTCCTGCATTGGCAGGCATATCCTTTACCAGTAGTGCCACTTGGGAAGTCCTTCGGTTTCAGCACTCGGGATCTTTGATCTTCATTGCAGCATTCGGGCTCTTTAGCTGTGATATGTGGGATCTAGTTCCCTGAACTAAACCATCAGGGAAGTCACCAGCACTAGTGTTGAATGCTAACATTTGCACTGATCCAGCACCTTCTACAGCAGAGGCACCGTTTCTAAGCACCTCACATACAGCCCTTCATGCAACCCTCCTAACAACTCGAAGAGGTAGATACTGTTACCCCCATTTTACGGATAGGAAAACTAAGGCACAAAGAGGTTCAGTAACTTGAAGTGGTTCACAGGAGTAGGATTCCAACCTGGAGAACCTGGCTTTGGTGCCATACTGGTAGCCACTGCCTCCTCCTCAGTCACTGGCAGTTGCCTGACACTGAGATGCAGACCAAGACACACAATCCTACTTGTGGGCCTGGGGAAAATGACCCAGATATTAACAGTGACCCACATCAGGAGCTGTCACTGTTGTTTTAAGAGCTATAAGCGTGATTGTTGTTGTTTAGTCACTAAGTCACGTCCAACTTTTTTTGACCCCCATGGATTGTAGCCCACCAGGCTCCACTGTCCATGGGCTTTCCCAAGCCAGGATACTGGAGTGGGTTGCCATTTCCCCTTCCAGGAGATCGTCCCAACTCAGGGATCAAACCTGCATCTCCTGCATTGACAGTCAGACTCTTTACCACTGAGCCACCAGGGAAGCCCGGAAGTTTGGTACCCTAAGAGAATCTAAAAAGGGACCAACGTGGCCTAGAGGAGTCAGGGAGGGCTGCCCTGCAGCACTGATCCTGAGGACTACAGAGTTACAAGGAGCAGGCAGGCAAGGCAGGGAGGACAGAGCCTGTGGTAGGAAGAGTCCAGGCAAGAGGGAACTGCATGCAGCACACCCTCCATCAGGTGAGTGCTGCAGGTCACCCCGGACAAAGGTGAGAAAGACCCCGCCCTGGACTCCAGTGGCTGGCCTGCTCCTCTGTGCCCCTGCACCACCTCCCCACTGGCAGTCACAGTCACGCTGAAATGCCCGTAGCTGTCTGAGGGGACAGCAGGACCAATCCGTGGACGTGTTCGATCACTGTTTGCTACCAAATGGCCCGGAAGGATGCTAATCACTTTAGTGCCCCTTTTGTGGGAGTCATGATGATTCAGGGAAAAAGCCACTTGCTGGCTTCTGGAAGGGAATTCAGCCAATCCAGCTATCCAAGCAGAGAGATGCTATTCAGAGGCCAGCCTGGGCACCAGTCACCTCAAGAGCAGGGCCCTGGCAGTCTACGGAGCAGCCCTTGGCCTTTTCCCAAGGGCTTGCTGTAGGCACTGCTAGCTTTGCTCTATCAGTTCAAGAGCAAGCAATGGGGTTTTTGAGAAGTGCTTCAGCCTGAGCATCTGATGATATTCTCAATGAGAACGGTCAATTTCTGGACCCTGGCAGCAACAGAGGGAATGTCATCATGAGAGGCTGGGTCACTCTTGAGGCTCAGGCACTGCTCAGCAGGGTGAGACAATGGTTTGGGCTCATACTGAGCAGCTGGGCAGAGGGGGCAGCAAAGAGGTGAGGGCAGAGAATTCACCATCTCCTGGCCTCCAGGCAGAGCTGGTTCTGCCTTCCTGAAGGGAATGTTTAAAATGCTCTTGAGGGACTTCCCTCCTGGTCCAGTGGCTAAGACTCTGAGCTCCCAGGGCAGGGGGCTGGGTTTGAGCTCTGGCTAGGGAACTAGATCCCACAGGCCACAACAAGAACAACAACAAAAAGATCATGGATGCCACAACTAAGACCCAACACAGCTAAAATAATAAATATAAAATAAAATGCTCTTGACCTTTGGCCCAGAGAGTCCACTTCTGGAAATTATCCCCCTGAGATCTTCTAGCAGCACACAAGGAGCATTTACAAGGGTGCTCACTGCAGTGGCTTGAAGTAGTTAAAAACTGCAAGCACTGCAGGCATGTCCTCATGTGGGCTTCCCTGGTGACTCAGACAGTAAAGAATCCACCTGCAATGCAGGAGATGTGGGTTCAACCCCTGGGTCCAGAAGATCCCCTGGAGAAGGAAATGACACCCACTCTAGTGGTAGGCTGCAGTCCATGGGGTCGCTAAGAGTCGGACACGACTGAGCAACTTCACGTTCACTCTTCACTTTCATGCATTGGAGAAGGAAATGGCAACTCACTCCAGTGTTCTTGCTTGGAGAACCCCAGGGACGGGGGAGCCTGGTGGGCTGCCGTCTATGGGGTCG
>SJYV01024908.1:0-15084 GCA_006410875.1 Neotragus pygmaeus | reverse complement strand
GCGGGCTGCCGGCGCCCCCCCGGCCTGCAAGCACCTGGCGGAGAAGAAGACCATGACCAACCCCACGACCGTCATCGAGGTCTACCCAGACACCACGGAGGTGAATGACTACTACCTGTGGTCCATCTTCAACTTCGTCTACCTCAACTTCTGCTGCCTGGGCTTCATCGCCCTGGCCTACTCCCTCAAGGTGAGCTGCGAGGACGGGGGAGGGGCCGGGGGCCTGGAGTGCCGCGCGGGGGTGCCGACCACCCCCCTCCCCCACAGAGAAGCCCGCGGGTGCAGCAGGTCTAGCAGAGAGCCTGGGGACCTAGGGAGACGCAGAGGTCAGCCGGCGAGCTCGGGACAGCAGAAGGCCTGCCCCTCGCGTCCTGAGCGAGGGGACCTCCTAGGGTGTCCGGGCAGGGTCAGCGTCCTCGGGGCCAGGGTCTCTGCACGGCCAGGCTGGCCTCTGGGGTGGGGACCTCGGTGTCCTGTCCGCTGTGTAGAGACCTGGGGATTGGGCCTGGGCGCAGCTGCCCCTGGGCATTGGGATGGAGCCAGCGTGGAGGTGAGGAGAGCTCGGACTCCTTCCCCTGTCGACAGGAGGAGAGCTGACATCACTGCTGGAGACCTTGTCCCAGCCCCGCGCAGGGAGCCTGGCGCCAGGCAGGCACTCGAGGGGGCTGTGATAGACGGGGTGCTGCCCCCACGACTGCTCTGCCCCCTCACATACTTTCCAGTGATCCATCCTGGGGGCTGGGGCGGGGGAGGCCTGACGCCGCACTCTGGGTGTGCACACACTCAGAAGGCCCTCCCTCGCTGTGATGGGAGCTGCCAGAGCGGAGCAGACAGGATACCCCCATCCCCTGCTCCCCACCCTCGAGAGCGCAGTGGAGAAAAATGGGCCAAGATGGGGGAAGGGAGCTGTGACTGACTCACACTTGGGGTCCGGAGATCCCTGCGGGTGTGTCAGGACCCAAGAGCCTGGGGCTCCTGGAGCCCAACCTGCGGAGGGGCGGAGGGAGACCCGGGCCTCCCTGTGTCCTCCCGCCTCCCCAAGGGCTGGGCTCTCGTCTCGCCAGGTCATCCCTTTTCCTGGGCCCAGATCTGAGTGTCCGGGGCCAGGCGCACTTCACTGATTGCAGCTGCCTGAGGCAGGGGTGGGGAGGGGCACATGGGGGCAGGCAGGCTGGAGGCAGAGGAGGGGCTGGCGCCCAGGGGGACGGAGGCTGGGACAGCTCTGCTTGCTGCTTTGAGCGTGGAGCACCCCCACCCGTCCCTGTCCCAGCGTCACACAGCCTGGCCACCTGGCCTTCCCGCCTCCTGACTCATACTTAGGGCCTCCATCACCCCTGCTGCTCACGCGTTCATCTCCAGGCNAGGGGCTGGCGCCCAGGGGGACGGAGGCTGGGACAGCTCTGCTTGCTGCTTTGAGCGTGGAGCACCCCCACCCGTCCCTGTCCCAGCGTCACACAGCCTGGCCACCTGGCCTTCCCGCCTCCTGACTCATACTTAGGGCCTCCATCACCCCTGCTGCTCACGCGTTCATCTCCAGGCTAGTGTACCCAGCCCTGGGCTCCATTGGACAGGAACTGTGTCCAGTGAGTGTGCATGCATGTGGGCATGTGTGAGTGCACACAGTGGCGTGAGTGTGCAAGAATGTGTGCGTGCATATAGGTGTGAGCATGTATGTGTGTGCTTGAGATGTGCAGGTGTGAGGATGCATGTGTATCTGTGAGGGTGTGAGTGTGCATGTGTGTGTGATTGTGGGTGTGGGTGTGTGAGTGTATGAGTGTATCCATGCACATGTGCACAGCTGTGTGTGCATGAGAATGCATGTGTATCTGTGTGAGGGTGTGAGTGTGTATAATTTTGTGTGTGGGTGTGTGAGTGTATGAGTGCATCCATGCATGTGTGCACAGCTGTGTGTGCGTGAGAATGCCTGTGTATCTGAGGGTGTGAGTGTGCATGTGTGTGTAATTGTGTGTGTGGATGTGTGAGGGTGTGAGTGTGTCTATGTGCATGTGCACAGCTGTGTGTGCATGAGAATGCCTGTGTATCTGTGTGAGGGTGTGTGCATGTGTGTGTAATTGTATGTGTGGATGTGTGAGTGTATGAGTGCATCCATGCACGTGTGTGCAGCTGTGTGTGCGTGAGAATGCCTGTGTATCTGTGTGAGGGTGTGAGTGTGCATGTGTGTGTAATTGTGTGTGTGGATGTGTGAGTGTATGAGTGTGTCTATGTGCATGTGTATAGCTGTGTACGCATGAGTGTGCGTGTGTGCTGCAGAGACAGCAAGGGAAGGGGGGGGTCCCAGGGAATCCGGGGGAAGCCCCCAGCCTCAGCTCTGCCTCCGGGGCCCTCCTGCCAGTCCCGCCAGCAGCCCGTGGACTCAGGCGCGGCTGTGAGGCTCCTGTGGGCGCCGACGCCGACGGGTCCTGGGCAGGCCCATCTGCCGAGGGTTGTAGGTAGGTCACAGGTTTCTGAACTGAATGCAAGGCTCTGCGCTGGGGTGGGGGGTGGGACATGGTGCTTCTGAGAGGCAGTAGGAGCCCCTCTGTGCCTCCAGCCGGGCGCTCCCCGAGGTCCTCCCTGGGGGCTCTCAGGGCAGAGGCATGGGGCTTACTGGGCGGAAGGTGGGGCACAGGCAGCCAGCAAGGCAAGCCGCCTCTGTCCCCAGCAGAGGGGAGGGCGGGCCTGCTGGCCCGGGCCCCCGCAGTGGGAGTCGGGCCATCTGTCCGTCCGGCTGTGCGTCTCCTGGCCTGCTGCTTGGGACATTGTTTGCAGCCAGTCGTGGGCACTTGCAAGGGCACCTGACGGCCTTGGGGGCAGCAGGCCTTGGCTGGACTCCTGGATCCCTCCGGGCGCTGACCCTGCGTCACTGAGCCCGGCCCCTCCTCCCCTCGCAGAGCGCGGCCAAACAAAACAGCATTCCCAGGAGCGCCAGGGGCAGGACGGCCTGCCGAGGCCCCACGGCCCCGTCTGTCCCCACGGCCCCCCTCGGGCGCGGTCAGGTCCGTCTGGGCAGGCATGGCCACAGACGGGAGCCTGGGGCGCGGCCTGCGCTGCGGGGATGGGTGGCCAGACGGGGCTCACGATGACCCCCAGTCCCCCTTCTCGGTCGGGAGGAGTCTGGCCCCTCCTCCCGGCACTCCGGGCCCTGCACGACCCACTCTCAGCTTCGCTTTCTCCTCGTCTCTTCTCCTGCCCACTTGCTCACCCCACACCTTCCTGTAGCCTCCCATTAACTCCTCCATCCGCACTGTGTAGCACACTTTCTTCAGCTCCTCCCCCCACCCCGCCGTCCACCCGGTCCGTCCATCAGCTCTCTCTGTCTGGTTGCCCACACGCCTTCATGGATGCGTGTCATCTCTTTTCTCCTCCCCCATCTTTCCTTGACACCTTCATCTCCAGTTTCCCTGAACCTGTGCATTGATTCATCTGCCCACGCTCCGACTCTCGTACCTGCCGCCTTCTTCCGCCCTCCCCTCCCTGACTCACGTATCCATATCCATTCATATCCATTCATTAAACTCTTCTAGTCGGTCACCCGGTCATCCGTGTTCATTCAGATGCTTCAGCGTCCTGTCACTCTCCACCCACTGGTCCCATGAGTAATAAATAATCGTCTAGTGCCTAGCAAGTGACAAGCAACACGTGGTCCCTGTCTAGAAGAGCTTACATCCTGGTCAGGAGTCAGACGATAATAAAACTTACACTTACGTGAGTCAGGTGGTAATGTCAGCTGTGAAGAGTAAATGAAGCATCGCCAAGGCTATATGCGCTGCTATTTTATATACAGTGGGCAAGGAAGGCCTCTTTGATGAGATGATATTTGAGTCTAAACCTGAATGAATTTATGCAGCAGCCATAAATGCATCCAGGAAAGCATACTCCAGGAAAACGGACTGGGTATTACAAAAGCCCCAAGGCAAAGCCAGGTTCAGGGGCCAGCGTAGCTGGCATGGGGGTGAGCCTTGGAGCTGGGTCCAGAGAGGGGGCGTACGGGGCCAGACCACCTGCACTGTGTCTGCCCCAGTGAGATTTTGTTTTGCTTTGAGTGAAACCTTTGATGAATTTCAAACAAGGAGTCAATATTATGTTGGTTGTATTTAAAAAGATTGCCCTTGTTCCTGGGGGAGATGGCCCATAAGGACCTAAGATGCTGGGGAGCTGGGGACCAGACCAAAGGCTGTTGCCTCAGTCAAGTCTTGGTCCAGAAGGTGGGAGCAGAGAGTGGGAGCAGGTCCCGTATTTTGAAGGAAAAGTCAGTAGACTGTCCTGGCGGGTTGGACATGAGGTAAGGGAAAAGAGAGACAAGCCTAAGACCGCTACTGTTGAGTTGCTCAGTCGTGTCCGACTCTCTGCGACCCCACGGACTGTAGCCCACGAGGCTCCCCTGTCCATGGGGTTTCCCAGGCAAGAATACTGGAGTGGGGTGCCATTTCCTTCTCCAGGGGATCTTCCCCACNACCGCTACTGTTGAGTTGCTCAGTCGTGTCCGACTCTCTGCGACCCCACGGACTGTAGCCCACGAGGCTCCCCTGTCCATGGGGTTTCCCAGGCAAGAATACTGGAGTGGGGTGCCATTTCCTTCTCCAGGGGATCTTCCCCACCCAGGGATGGAACCTGTGTGTCCTGCATTGCAAGCAGATTCTTTACCTCTGAGCCACCCAGGAGCTCAAAGGATGTTCATCTGATCTGCTGAGAGAACGGAGGTGCCGTTTGCACACAAGGAAGGAGGCCGTAGACGGGACAGGTTTGCGAGGAGACCCTCGCTCACCTTGTCCACCCACTGACGCATGCACTCCTGTTTCCACCCTTTCAACTCTTCACTGTCTGTTTTCTCTCTACAAATTCATACATTCACCTTCCTTCCTTCCAGAATCTCTCGTCCACGCTGCCACCCGTCCCTAGATTCATTCATCCACTTACTTACTAAATTCATTCTGTCTTTTCTTTCTTCCTTTCCTCCCGCTGCTTATCCACCAGCCTCATCCATCACTCTGTTGCTCTATCCATCCACCCAGCTCGCCATCTAATCTTTTTTCTTCCCTGGATTCATCTGTTTCCCCCCTTACACATTAATAGCAATAATAGTAGTAACAAAAAGCCAGCAAATACCAATAACCACCAAACAGCCCCAGCTATTTATTGAACTTATATATTCTAGGCACCGTTCTAAGCATGTCTCATTATTTAATTAAATGTAATATTTTATTTAAAGTTACCAAAACCCNTAGTAGTAACAAAAAGCCAGCAAATACCAATAACCACCAAACAGCCCCAGCTATTTATTGAACTTATATATTCTAGGCACCGTTCTAAGCATGTCTCATTATTTAATTAAATGTAATATTTTATTTAAAGTTACCAAAACCCTATCGGAGAAGGCAATGGCAACCCACTCCAGTACTCTTGCCTGGAAAATCCCATGGACGGAGGAGCCTGGTGGGCTGTAGTCCATGGGGTCGCGAAGAGTCAGACACGACTGAGCGACTTCACTTTCACTTTCATGCATTGGAGAAGGAAATGGCAACCCACTCCAGTGTTCTTGCCTGGAGAATCCCAGGGAGAGAGCAGCCTCGTGGGCTATGCACAGAGTCTATGCACAGAGTTGGACACGACTGAAGTGACTTAGCAGCAGCAGCAAAGCCCTGTGAGGCTGGTGCAGCTAACTGCAGAGGAAACAGGAGGCACAGAGGCGCCCGGTAAATTCCTCGTGGTCACCGTCAAGTTCCTGTCTTGGACCCTCTGACTCGATACACGCTTCTTTCTATAGTCATCACCCCTTTTTAAAATTAATTTATTTTTAATTAAGGATAATTGATTTACAGACTTCAAATGGCAACCCAGTCCAGTGCTCTTGCCTGGAAAGTCCCATGGACGGAGGAGCGTGGTAAGCTACAGTCCACGGGGTTGCAAAGAGTCAGACACGACTGAGCGACTTCACTTCAGCATGAATCAGCCATAGGTATACACACGTCCCCTCCCTTCTGAACCCCCCTCCCGTCTCCCTCCCCATCCACCCCTCTAGGTTGACACAGAGCTCCTGTTTGAGCTTCCTGAGCCAGACAGCAAACTGCCATTGGCTGTCTAGCTTACATATGGTAATGTAAGTTTCCTGTTACTCTCTCCATACCTCTCACCCTTTCCTCCCCTCTCCCCGTGTCCATAAGCGTGTTCTCTCTGTTTCTCCACTGCTGCCCTGGCGATAAATTCTTCAGTACCGTTTTTCTAGATTCCGTATACATGCATTAGAATACGGTATTTCTCTTTCTCTTTCTGACTTACTTCACTCTGTATAATAAGCTCTAGGTTCATCCACCTCATTAGAACTGACTCAGATGCGTTCCTTTTTATGGCTGAGTAATATTCCGTAGTGTATGTGTACCACAACGTCTTTATCCATTCATCTGTCGCGGGACATCTAGGTTGCTTCCAGGTTCTAGCTACTGTAAATAGTGCTGTGCGTGTGTATTTTTCAGTTTTGTTCCTCAGGGTATATGCCTAAGAGTGGGACTACTGGATCATATGATGGTTTTATTCCTAGTTTTTTAAGGAATCTCCCTGCCATCTTCCGTAGTGGCTGCATCAGATTACATTCCCACCAACAGTGCAAGAGCGTTCCCTTTTCTCCACACCCTCTCCCGGATTTATTGTTTGTAGGGTTTTTGATGAGGGCCACTCTGACCTGTGTGAGGTAATATCTCATGGTGGTTTTGATTTGCATTTCTCTAATGATGAGGATGTTGAGCATCTTTTCATGGGTTTGTTAGCCATCTGTATGCCTTCTTTGGAGAAATGTCTGTTTGGGTCTGTTTCCCACTTTTTGATCGGGTTGTGGGTCTTTCTGCCATTGCGTTGTGTGAGCTGCTTGTATATTTTGGAAATTAACCCTTTGTCAGTTGTTTCATTTGCTGTTATTTTCTCCCGTTCTGAGGGTCGCCTTTTCACCTTGCTCTTGGTTTCCCTTCGCTCTTGGTTTCCCTTCGCTGTGCAGAAAGCTTTTACGTTTAATCAGCTCCCGCTTGTTTGCTTTTGCTTTCATTTATTTCCTTTTTTAAGGCGTGTTTTGGCCGTGCTCTGTGGCGTGTGGGATCCTGGTTCCTGGACCGGGGATTGAACCTGGGCCCCTGCACTGGCAGCACCGAGTCTAACCCCCCGGAGCAGGGAGGGCCCAGCGGGTCATCACCTCCTGCCTGTCCATTCACCCACCTCTTCCTCTCTAGTTCACTGCACTCACTTTGTTCATCCGCTCATCCAACTGCACGGCCTTCTTTTCTGCTCTTCTCCACCCTTTCTCACTACTAGTCACCCCTTCTGTCAATACAGCTGATCATTCACCCATCACAACTTGGATTCATCAGTCCTTCTTCTCTCTCGACTCTTTCCTCCTCTTGACCGTGTATCCAGCCACGTACCACCCGGCCAGTCGCCTGCCAACCCTCAGTACGTCTCTGTCTCTCCCGTTCATTTATTCGCACTCCCTGTTCAGTCACCTCTAAATCATCCATTTGTGTCCTCGCCTCCCCTGTCTTCCCTCTCCTCCTTTCTCCCCGCTGCTCACCACGTCCCTCCAGGCGGTCCGCTCTGGAGCTGGTGTCAGTGCGTCTGTGCCCCCGTCCACCCATCTTCCCGCCCTTCCCTTCGCGCAGTCAGTCTACCGTCCACCCATCTTCCCGCCTTTCCCTTCGCACACTGTCAGTCTATCACCCCAGTGCTGTGCACACTCATCAAAGAGCTGCCATCCGTTTATCCGCCTGCTCACCCCCCTCCATGTTCTCATCTCCTTGCTTTAGTTGACTTACTCAATTACCCATCCATCAGTCTGTTCACTAGCCAAAGGGCCTTCCTTCTCTTTCCCTCATCCAGCCAATGTCGCCCAGCGACCTCTCTGCCCCCACACCACGCATCCATGCATCCGTTCCATTCCTCCCAGTTCATTCCTCCTCCATTCAGCCCATTCCACCCGCCGCCACCCTTCCCTTCCCTTCCTATGCCTTTCTTCTGCCCTGTTTCTTTGGTGGGGGGTGGCTACTCGGGGTCTTCATTGCAGCACACAGCTTCTCTAGTTGCAGCACAGGCTTAGTTGCCCCTCGGCACGTGGGATCTCAATTCCCCAACCAGGGATCAAACCCACGTTCCCTGCGCTGGAAGGCAGGTTCTTAACCACCAGGGAAGTCCTGTTCCTTCTGCTCTTCTCGCCTGCTTGTCGCAGCCTCCCCTCCTCACTGCCTCTTGCTTCCCGGATCTCCTAACGGGGTACTCCCAGGCGTGGTCCTCGGCCCTCCTCGGCCCGTCGTTGGCGTTCAGTCTCAGAGCTTTAAGCAGCATCTTTATGTTGATGCTTCTCCAATGTGTATCTCTGCCCTAGACCTCACCCCTGAACTAGGCTCTACAAAACCTACCCACTCAAAATAGCTAGCTCTATGTCTAGAAAACATTTATAGCTTCACATGAAAAATCAAACTACTGAATCACTCACAAACATCCTCCTCCTGGAGTGTCTTACAACCCCCTTATTTCAGTAGATCAAAAAGCCTTGCAATCATCTCAAATCCCTTTCTTTTTTTATCACACTGCACATCTGATCCCAGTAAATATTGTCAGCTGTGTCTTCAAAACAGATCCAGAAGAAGGTCAATTCTTACCACCTTCATGTCTATTGACCTGACATGACCCACCCTGACCACTCACCTGGGCTGTTAAGGGAGCCTCTTTTCTGCTTTTCTCCAGCCTCTGCCCCTGCAGTCTGTTCTCAGGATTATCAGAGTGAAAACGCCAGAGTCTGCCATTTTTCTGCTAAAAAGTGCCTGTGAAGCCCCACACAGATTACTCCTTGACAGTCTCCTCTCTGATTTTAAGCGCACCCCCCTCCTCTGGGTTCTGCCCTCCCCACACTGGCCTCTGGTCACCCCTCTGACTCCACACATCTGCACCTGGGAGCTGTGTCCTCACACACCTGTTCTCCCTGCAGGTGAGTGTATGCCCATGCTTTACTGGGCTTTACGCAGACACCCCTGCTCTGTGGATTCTTCCGTGAGTGTCCACAGGAAGTCCACCCACCCCTCCACACTCCCACCTCCCTGCTCATCCATGTCTCCCTGTGCTAGCTTGCCATCCCCCCTCCCCCCTCCAGGCAGCCAGACATCAGTGCCATCTATCTGCCTAACCCAGGCTCTGCCTTTTGTCCATATACCCACCCATCCATCTATCCACCCAACCAGCCAGCCAGCCAGCCATCCATCCTTCCATCTATCCACCCATCCATCCACCCACCCACACNTCTTTCAATTAACTGGTTAAAGACCTAGATCGGACAGTCATTTATTTTTTATTTTTTCAGTTTCCTCTTACCTGTTGTGACAGCAGTCCAACAGAAACTTGCATCATACTATAAATTTCTACAGAACTTTTTCTGTGCTCGGTCCATACTCATAGCCAAATTGAACTTTCATGAGCAATCTTAATTTGTTTTATTCTTAATTGCCTTTAATGTTCACATGTCCTTTGATAATTAATAGTTTACAGTATAGAATTCATTGAGTGGCTTGTATTTTTGCACACTCAATTCTATGGTTTCTATATTCTCTTAATAGGAACTGAAAGTATATGCTGAGAAGGCTGTTATTGGAGAAATGCAAAAGAGTTAATTTTCCACATTCACGGGGAAGTACTGAGTTGAGCGGTAGGCAGATATCTGAAAAAGAACAAAGTAGTCACCTAAGCTGAAGATGTAAGCTACAGCTCTATCTCAGTCTGCCAAAACCATTGTGCCCTATCGCCTTAATAGAACAAAAATATTTGGTGACGTGGGTAGATATTTCTAGCACTGCCAATCACACTGCATTATACTTATGTCTTCTGATATATTCTGAATATATGCAAATGTGATGTGCTATAATCACACACAGAATGTTTGGGTGGTATCACTTAAACATATAGGCCAGGTAAAATTTACAATGCATTTTAGATTTGTATTCATTTAAAAATAGAATAGTATTGATTTTTGATAACACTTATAATGGAATGATTCCCTTCCCCAGTGGCTTTTCAGTTAGAACAGAAAAAGTGCTAGATTGTGATAACATAGGGAAACAAAGCTGCTGTCTATTCTAGGGAAGAAAATGGGTTTCTAGGCTTATTGAATTGGCCTTGTTGATCTTAAGGAAATAAACAAGCAAAAAAGAACCTCTTTTGATAAAATTGCCACTTAACTTGATTTATAATGTGCAGCATTAATGGAACTGAATCATAAAAATACCATGTGTTATTGTTGCCCTGCATGTCTCATGGCCTTCATTAGCCTGTAAGGAAGCTCTGTGGAAATTTGAAAATGCTAACAGAAAATGACAGAAATCAGTTATGCTATTCTCTGTTTTTTCTTTAAAATAATAGTAATACTGAAAATAATGATGATGATGATGATTAAAGTTTTGGTGTGGGAGTTTCGTTTACACATGGAAAGTGAAGAACACCCAGCTAGGCAGAACAGAGATGCCAAGATACAGAAAGCAATGGTTAAAAGAAAGAGCCCTGGCTGTAAATGTGCACAATATTCCACATTATATACATGTCATTTCTGAGTACTGTTGGAACGATGTGGTGTCAAATCTGGATGACGGATTGAGGTGAAAGCTGGGAAGAGAGAGCTTGTGAAAAAACAGCCCTGACTGACCGGGGGCATCCTATCGGACTTATCCTGCAGGCTATAAGGAACCAGTTTCATCACATGAAAGGAGGAGTAGAACAGGGATAATTGTCTACTAATTTAACTAGCTCATTTGATCAGTGTATTATTCAAATTGTATTCAAGTGTAACAATGCCATCTAGCGATGAGATTCTAAACTGACTTTCCCGCAGTAAGGTTAGAAGGCAAGTGTTTGGCTATTCCATAGCACTTAACTTGCTATTCTATGAAATAATAGAGTACTTCTGATATCCATTTTAGTATTAAATAAATTATCCATAAAGGTAACGCAAAGCATAATATGAACATCCATTTTTTGTTTCAATATACAGTTTCCTTTTTTACGTAGGAAGTTCATATTCAATAGTAAAACATCCTGTGAGTCTCGGTCAGCCTATGACCTGAGTTTATAGAATCTCTGATATTTGCTCATTCAGTAGATCTTTACAATCATTTGTACTGAAGACATATGTTTTATTTAATCTTTGCTTTTCAAAAACAGTCTTCATAAAACCATAACTAACCAAACTATCTTTACATTCTTTTCTCTTTTGCCCTTCTCAGCTTTTTGTTTCCAGTGTAAAGCTAGGTCTGAAGAATGAAGGTTGAAATTCTTCAACATCATAATTCAAGTTGCCCCAGTAGCAATGATGATTTATCCCATAGCCCTTCAAAAACTTGAAACCATCTTCTAATTTTATTGGCAGAAATGTGAACCTATAGTGATATACATTTTGATTGTAATTGCTCATCTGGAATTTGGGCAAAAGTCATTTGAGAGCAAGGGTTTAAATCAGTAAGAATGAATTCTAGGATCTTTATTACATGTTAATTGTATAGGCTTGAACTTAAAAGACAACTTCTTGGACTTCTGTTTCCTCTGGAAAAAAAAAATTGTGGATTGGACAAAACCATCTGCAATGTGTTTTTCAACTATAAACATCTGGGATTCTTAAGGAGCTAATAAAAAAGATTGTTAAGAATGGAAAGCAGAGTTGAACTTACTCCACTGACTGACCTTTGGGGTGCACTGAGTGACTTCGTTCGAGTTCTTCTTCATTTAATATTCAACAAAAGCTGCATTTTGACAGACTATCCAGAATACTTTAAAATATCTTATGTAAACATGGGGTAGAGGAGGGAAAGGTATTCAGATATCCCAATAGAGAATAGAATTGGATAACATTCACAATATTTCTCCATGTAAATTTGATATCAGCTACATTCTAAAATGTTTAATGTGGACATATGCCCAAAATGCGGAGAAGGCAATGGCACCCCACTCCAGTACTCTTGCCTGGACAATCCCATGGACGGAGGAGCCTGGTGGGCTGCAGTCCATGGGGTCGCTAAGAGTTGGACACGACTGAGCAACTTCACTTTCACTTTCACGCGTTGGAGAAAGAAATGGCAACCCACTCCAGTGTTCTTGCCTGGAGAATCCCAGGGACGGGGGAGCCTGGTGGGCTGCCATCAATGGGGTCGCACAGAGTCAGACACGACTGAAGGAACTCAGCAGCAGCAGAAGCAGCTGACCAAAATGTCAGCAAGGAATGATATAAACATAATACGCCCCATTTTATCCCCACTCAGTAATTGCTAATTATATTGTAGTCTATTTTTCCCTTTCATGAAGGAAAAGAAACTTAAATTCCAATCCTTAAATTTTCAATGATATTCCAAAATTTTGTCAGTTGTTAATACAGTTCTTAGAACATAAAAATGTGCTGCTTGCTGCTAAGGAAACCTACATGTATTTTTAGTTTGCTCATAAAAATAATTCATATTTTAATAACAATAAGCTGATATTGACTCCCCTTCCTTTTTGATAGATTAAGAAGACAAAATTATATTTTGTTAATGAAGGGGGGAATTCTATATACACATTTTTTTTGGAAGTTTTAACATATGTCATTGGTATTCTCCACCAAAGTAACTACACTATATTAAAAGCACACAGTAAAATATTCTTCTGTTTAAATATCACATCAGTCAGTTAGTCAGTTCAGTCACTCAGTCGTGTCCAACTCTTTTCGACCCCATGAATCGCAGCATGCCAGGCCTCCCTGTTCATCGCCATCTCCTGGAGTTCACTCAGACTCATGTCCATCGAGTCTGTGATTCCATCCAGCCATCTCATCCTTGGTCATCCCCTTCTCCTCCTGCCCCCAATCCCTCCCANTCCATCCATCCACCCACCCATCCACCTACCCACCCACGCATCCACCCATCTGCTGATGCAAAGACTTTCTCTTCCTGCCTCTCCTGTGTCTCTCCATGCTCCCTTTCTTCCTCCTCCCAGCCTCTGCTTGCAGTATGCTCAGACCTGCCCCTCTCTGGGCTCTGTGCAAGGAGAAGGTGGGAGGAAAGGGGACTCCTAAGGCCCGGCCTGGATGAGGCCAGGGGCGCCTCCCCAGGGACGCTTCTTCCCAGCCAGGGGGTCTTGGAAGCAGGCCCCCCGCTGCCCACAGGCTTCCCAGGGCTTGCTGGACTCCAGGCCACTCCTCTCACTTGGGCATGCGAGTGGCTGTGCTGGGCCTCTGCTGCATTGCGCGGGCTTTCTGGCTTCAGGGCGGGGGCTTCTCTTGCTGCGGTGCCTGGGCTGAGTTGCCCCATGTCATGTGGTCTTAGTTTCATGACCAGAGATCGAGCCCACGTCCCTTGCGTTGGAAGGCAGATTCTCAGGCCCACCAGGGAGGCCCCCCGCTCACTTTAATATCCCGTCTCGGAGACCCCGGGGGCTGCCGCTTGCCACAGTGTGTGTGCTCAGGGAATCCAGGTTAGCTTTAAACGAGGTGGAGCTAGTCAGGTTAGCACACACTTGTGATGCCCCATCGCCCAGTCACAGAACTTCCTCTGAGGCCGGCTTCCTCTTGCATTTACTTTCCCGGTGCTGTCGGCACATAGTCGGCCTGTGACACTGAATACACGTAAGGCTGCGTGATAATCGGGCACGTGTGTGTGCTGTGGAGTGATTTCTACAGTGGGGTCGGTCAGCACTCTATCACCTCTCATAATTACCTTTTTTTTTTTTGGTAGTAAGAACACTGAATTTTTACTCTCTTAGCAACTTTAAAGTACGTAAAACAGCATTAACAATCTGTGTTATTTTAAATAGTTCTCTGTCTTTACTATTTATTTTATTTACGTGTTCATTTGGCTGTGCTGGGTCTTTGTTGTGGCGTGTGAACTCTTGGTTGTGGGATCGCGCTCCCTGACCAGGGATCCAGCCTGGGCCTCTGCACTGGGAGTGTAGAGTCCTAGCTGATGAGCCACCAGGGAAGCCTCCTAAATAGTTTTAGATTTACATTTTTTAAAAGTTTCCAGAAAGGAGATACAAAACCCCTGCATGCCCTTCCCCCAGACCCGCAGCGGTTAACAGCTCAGCACGCTGAGGGTCCCTTCTGTGTGTGCTCACTCACCCAGTCATGTCCGACTCTTTGCGACCCCATGGACCGTAGCCCTCCAGGGGTTCAGTCCTCCTCTGTTCATGGGATTCTCCAGGCGAGGATACTAGAGCGGCTGCCACGCCCTCCTCCAGGGGGTCTTTCCCGCCCAGGGATTAAGCCGTGTCTGTTGACGTCTCCTGCACTGGCAGGCGGGTTCCTTACCACTGGTGCCACCTGTTAAATACAGCTTATTTGTCTTGTAAACTGAGAGTGAGTTTCAGATCCGATGCCCCTAAGCCCCCCCGCCCCGCCCCCAAAGTCCAGCGCACGTTTCCACCCAGAAAGGACATCCTTGGGCAGCAGCCCTGCGCGGTGGCCAGGAAGCGGGGACTGACCCGGGCTCGGGGCTACGCCCTCCTGGGCCCTCCGCCTTCAGGCCCTCCCGCCTGGCCCGTGCGTCCACTCTCAGCCCTAACTGCTCGTCTTACTGCTCCTCCTGGCTTCAGGTCCGGGACAAGAAGCTCNCACCCAGAAAGGACATCCTTGGGCAGCAGCCCTGCGCGGTGGCCAGGAAGCGGGGACTGACCCGGGCTCGGGGCTACGCCCTCCTGGGCCCTCCGCCTTCAGGCCCTCCCGCCTGGCCCGTGCGTCCACTCTCAGCCCTAACTGCTCGTCTTACTGCTCCTCCTGGCTTCAGGTCCGGGACAAGAAGCTCCTCAATGACCTGAATGGGGCGGTGGAGGACGCCAAGACGGCACGGCTGTTCAACATCACGAGCTCCGCGCTGGCCGCCTCCTGCATCATCCTGGTCTTCATCTTCCTGCGGTACCCACTCACCGACTACTGAGGCCCCAGTGGGCACACCGGCGGGACACGCGGCCCTGAGACACGGCCAGGGCAGAGCCAGACGTCCGCCCTGGGCGCCCCCCGCCCCGAAGCTGTGAGCCAGGCAGCGGGGCCATCGGAAGCTTCATCTGTCAAGGGGGCAGCGAGCTTCGTGCTGGCCTGGCCTCTCTGCC
>SJYV01024903.1:0-16063 GCA_006410875.1 Neotragus pygmaeus | reverse complement strand
AACCCTGTATTCTTGCCTGGAAAATCCCATGGAGGAGCCTGGTGGTCTACAGTCCATGGGGTCGCAAAGAGTCTGACATGACTGAGCGACCAAGCACAGTACAGCACATGAACTGATGAAGAGGTCTCTCATGACTGTTCATAGTTAAATTCTTTCCCCCTTTTGTCATTGTCTTGTTTTCCATCCACAAATGATAATGAGATGACTCTTTCATTCATATTTGCTTGGGGGAAATGTGAGAGCTGATGTGTCGCTTTAGTTAAACTGATTAAATTGTTGGTTTGAGTTCATTTAATTCAGTTAGTTAAAATAAATCAGGTTATCTCAACTTAGACCACCATTAGATGATATTATCTGGCAAATATATATATATAAGTTTAACTCCAGTGGAATGCAGTGGGAATAAGTAGAATGTGTTGTCCGTCCCTGTCTTCATAGATATTCTCTAAACTTTTGATGACCTGATGTCATTCCAGAATGGGCCAGAAATCCTAGATTCTCTCCTATTCAAAGTTGTACTACTGACGCTGAATCAGAAGGAAGCAGCCTACAATTTGTATATCAGCACCAGTAACTTTTAAATTGAATAAGCAAGTTCTGAAGGTCATAGCGAGGTGAGATAAGGAAAATTTATTCAGCCTTATGGATACTTTTATTTCCTATGCAGAGGATCTGTGCTTCCTGAACATTTCATAAACACAAAGGTACAGCGCCATAAATAATAATCATGAAAGCCAGGTATCATATTTCATTCAGATGGAAACAAATGCGTAATTTTTCTGAGAAGAAAGCCTGTGTTTCTAGGCATTCCCTATCGGTGCTATTTATGTGTGGTCAGTTTTGAAAGGCAAGATTGCATTTGTGAGAAAATGTTGTTGCTAATTTGCACTTAGGTTGGATCCACAGTTGAGAGCCTCTAACTTGAGCAAATGCAGAGACAAAGGGCTTCCCTGCCCACCATCTCCGTGTATAGGGCAGCCTCAGAGACTGAAGTCCAGGCCCAATAATAGCTAATTTTTTTTTCTTTAGTATTAACTTTGTGCCAGGCACTATTTTATGTGCTTTTAAAATGTAGGGCTTCCCTCATAGCTCAGTTGGTAAATCATCTGCCTGCAATGCAGGAGACCCAGGTTCGATTCCTGGGTCAGGAAGATCCCCTGGAGAAGGAAATGGCAACCCACTCCAGTATTCTTGCCTGGAGAATCCCATAGACAGAAGAGCCTGGTGGGCACAGTCATGGGATCGCAAGAGCTGGACACAACTTAGCGACGAAACCACCACCACCAAAATGTATTAATTTGCCGAAATTTGCCAAAATGTAAAAATTTGCCGAATTCTCATACAAGCACATGGGTTAGATGCTATTATTATCTCCATTTTACAGATGAGGAATTTAAGGCAGATTAAGTAACGTATCCATGTTTCACAGTTCCAGAGCTAATGCTCTCAAGCACTAAACCACGCTGTATTTTTTCACAGTTCCAGTGAGGCCAGTCAGGTACAAAGCCCTCAGGGAGACTAGATTGCTTCTGGAGCCATTCTAGCTTTTGAGAGCCACTGCCCAGACTCAAAATCTGAAGGAAAAAAACAAAAAACCAAAAATCTAAGGGTTAGACCTGCCATTCATTTTGAGTTAACCATCAGAAAGTCCTGGAAACTCTTTTCAAAACAAAGTTGGTTTGGAGCTTCCTGTGTTTTTCTCAAGACTGAAATTTCATTAACCCCATTAACAATTCTTCAAATGCTAATAGTTGTACTACTAAAAAGTGAGGGGAGATCTCCTGGTCAAATAGATTTGAAAAAAAAAAAAAGCATCTACAGAAGATTCACAATGAACCATAATGAATATGAATCTATATTGAAGACTCATAGAAATCTTGCAGTAAAGAAATTTGTTTAATTTTATTTCCCAAAGTTGTTCTTCTTAACATTTCCATGGAGCATCATTTGTGCCCAGTGCTCCAAGAATGAGGTAGGCCAGTGGCCTCTTAAGCCTGGCATGGGAAGATATAGACAGATCCTCTCTGGTCTGCCATGCCTTGAAAACACTGCCCAAGAACTGTTACCACGCCCGCATCACCTGTTCTCCAAGCCTGGCCTGAGGAAGTGTTCCTCCTCTAAGAACTTCAGCAGGGCCTGGGTTCTGAGGCTGGCACTCCACACCCCCAGGCCCAGGCTTAGGTTCCTAAGCTTCCTTGATCTTTTCTACCAATAGCTTGAGGTATGGCCCTGAACAACTTGAAAATGAGCCATTCAGATCCCCAAACCCTGGGAGCCAAGACATTTTGTTTTGGATTTTTGGAAGGTATTTGGCAATTTTCCATAGAAGTGGTTCCTCAATAGCAATGAGTCATAAACATCCATTATGGACAGGAGCAACTGGGTAATAATAGACCAGAGACATGCCGTCCTTACGACCTTTGCTCTAAAGTAGGACTAAAATGAATTAAGTTTGTTCCCACAGTAGATTATTCAGTGTTTCTTAGGAGTATGAGAAACTTAGAAATTTCAAGGCAAGCTACAGATGAATTGCTGTTCAGTCGTCACACAATTAATGGATAAGTTGCTCAGTCGTGTCTGACTCTTTGCGACCCCATGGACTGTAGCCCACCAGTCTCCTCCGTCCCTGAGATTTTCCATGCAAGATACTGGAGTGGGTTGCCATTTCCTTCTCCAGGAGATCTTCCCGACCCAGGGACTGAACCCGGGTCTCCTGCATTGCAGGCAGACGCTTTACCGGCCCAGCCACACAATTAATAGAAAGTTTAATTCCTCTATGGCCAAACATGACATCTAGTTCTCAGCTTATCAAAGAACACCAAGCCAGGAAGTGACCACTTTACAAGCATCTACTGCTCCACGGCTTCCCTGGTAGCTCAGTTGATAAAGAACTGCCTGCTGTGCAGGAGACCCAGGTTCAATCCCTGGGTCAGAAAGATCTCCTGGAGAAGAAAATGGCAACAGTATTCTTGCCTGGGAAATCCCATGGACAGAGGAGCCTGGAAGGCTACAGTCCATGGGGTCGCAAGAGTTGGACACGATTTAGTGATTAAACCATCACCACTGCTCCACCCAATCGAAGATCTCAGAACATTTAAAAAATGTCAATAGATTAGAATTTTCATTTACTGAAGCAGAACAATACACAGGCTAGTGAAGTAGTTATATAATATCCTTATCATCATCGTCTTTTTCAGTTGCTCGGGTAATTGAGGTACAGTTGACATACAAACAGCTGCACATACTTAATGTGTACAGTTTTGATGAGTTTGGAAATAAGTACACATCTGTGAAGCTATCACCACAATCTATGCCATAAACATATCCATCACCTCTAAAGCTTTTCTCCTACCTTCATTATTATTATTTGCATGTATATGAAAAGAATGCTAACATAAGTTCTACCCGCTTAGCTAGTTTTTAAATGAATGAGACAGTGTGGCCGCCTTTAGACACTGCACTGTGCAGTACATCTCTAGGGCTTATCCATCTTGCATAATTGAAAATTAGTACCCTCTGACTCATACCTCCCCATTATCCTGTTCCCCCCAGCTCCTGTTAACCACGATTCACTCTCTGTTCCTATGGATTTGACTATCTTAGATTCCTTATGTAAATAGCATCTTATAGTATTTGTCCTTCTTTATCTGTTTTATTTCACTTGGCATAATATCCTGTGGGTCCATCCATAGTGTCACAAATGGCAGGATTTGTTTATTTTTGAATACTGAATAATATTCCACTGTATATTTATATTACATTTTCTTTTCCATGAATCTGTTGATAGATACTTAGGTTGATTCCACATCTTGGCTATTGTGAACAGTGCTACAGTGAACATGGGAGTGCAGATATCTTTTCAAAATTTTGATTTTAATTCCTTCAGATGTATATAGAAGTGGGGTTGCTGGATTGTATTATTCTTGTTAAGTGTTATCCATAAAAATCTTGAAGAAGGTTAATGACTTTTTTTGTGTGGTTAATGTCATTTTGTTTTTAAGTTGTGATTTTCTTAAGAATTACATGAAACGTCTCATTAGATTGTTATGGTAATACCCTAAAACTGTTATTATAACAAGTAAAATATTCACAATGCAAAGGGGGCTAACTATATGACATTGGCCAGATTTCTTTGTTTCTATGGCTTTAGTCTCCTCAGATCAAAAGAGAGAGTTGAAGGAGAAAACCGTTAAGCTTCTTTTAAACTCTGAAATTCTATGAATATACTGTAACCTGTTATGAAAGTGGAAATGATCCATTATGTAGAATTACATAATTTATATTGAACTTTTCCCATGGGATTGCCTTAATTCCCCCAAAGAAATGGCTGTAAGTGCATAGTGGGTTCTTTAAATTTTATACCTCCTCACGGTCAAGGAGAGAGAGAGGTCCCTTTCATTTCATAATAGTCCTTATCAGGCTCCAGGTGCTCTAAACGTTCTATTTGATTCTCACAATAACTGCACAGAGTAGGCAACATTCTTCCAATTTTCTGACTCAGGAAACTGACTCTTACCAAGGCTTATTACTTGCTCAAGTTTGCTGGATTTTGGACCCAAGTCCTCCATACCCTTAAATATTCTATTATGATGCCTCTCAGCATTCGACATATATGCGCTGGGCACCAACCATGTTGGACCTCTGGAGGTTAAACACATGATTAGACATGGTTCCTGTGCTTAAGGAGTTTATGATTTAACAGGATAAACAGGATCCAATCAAAAAGGTAAAATACAAAAGGATAATTAATTGCAATAGGAATTTAAAACGTCACTTCCTTGGTGGCGCAATCAGTAATGAATCTGCCTGCAATACAATAGACCTGGGTTTGATACCTGGGTCAGGAAAATCCCCTGGAGAAGGGAATGGCAATCCACTCAGTATTCTTTCCTGGAGAATTCCATGGATAGAGGAGCCTGGTGGGCTGCAGTCCATGGGGTCACAAAGATTTACACATGACTGAGTGACTAACACTTTCACTTTCATAGTGATTAGACACAGAGTGAATAGCATGAGCACAGGTATTGGAGAAGAAAAGTACAAGATAGATACCAGAATGTTGATTAATTCTGGGTTGCCAGAGAGGAGAAAATTTGAAAGGAGGTGTGAGGTGATGCAGTCAGAATGGAAATTTGAGATGGTTAAAGAACTTTAAATTTCCAGCCTAGATTTGACTGTATTCATTCCAGAGAACAATTGATATTTTCAGGCAGGAGAGTGCTTTCAATAAAGAAGTCTGGAAGTGGTCTGCAGTGAGGATTGAAAATGGGTCAGCTTGAGTGAACAAGAACATTAAGGAAGCTGGAATCTATGAAGGCTGAGAACTCCAGCCATGTGGTAGAGAACTGAATCAGGACAGGGATAGAGAGACTAAGGGAAAGGGGATGGATGGGATGTGAAATTAACGAGAGTTGGCAAATTAATGTGGGGCATAAGTAAGACTGACTCTTAAGATTTTTCACTCTGGTTGATTAGAAAAATGATAGGATTGGCATCAGAAGTGATAATGGAACTCAGAAAGGAACTGAGAAGGAAGAGGGCTTAAAGAGAAATGATGAATTCAATTATGGATATACCAGGTATGTGTTCACAAAAAGTTCAGGAGCAAACATTGAATAGGAACTGAAAGTGAGGGACAGATTATCAGAAGATCAGTCAGTGTGTGTCCCATGCAGGAAGGACTGAAGTCATGTAAGTACCATGGGAAAGAAATCATTCATTCATTCAATTAATTTTTATTCAGCCCTTATTCTGTACCAAACATGGGATCTCTGTCTGAGATCTTAGGAACACAAGAGTAACAGAGGTCTTGCCTTCATGGAATTTATTTTCTAGAATGTAGACCAAAGAGAAGGGGAAAAAAAGGTAGAATTTTAGAGAATATATATTCTTAGAAGATGGAAGAGGAAGAAAAGCAAGACAGAAAACAGAATTTCATGTCTCAGATATCAAAGGAGGAGAAATGTTAAGAAAGAAAGAGTGGAAATATTGCAGATAATTACTGTTATAATAATTCCATAAGCATTCATTAAGTGCCAGACCAGAAAAGAATCTACTTTCAGAGAGCTTACATTCCAGTAAAGAGAAGCAAAGGTAAACAAATTAAGCATGATAATTATTCATTGTCATAAGTGTCCTAAAGAAACAGGATGAAGAAGTGAGAAGTTGGGAGAGGGCTTTAGAGTCTGCCAGATGAGAGCTTTTAAAGAAGTGGCATTTGAAATGAGACCCTCAAATGGTTAGCTATTGCAGAGCTGTGGAAAGAATGTTCTAGGTAGATAGAACAACAAATAAAAAAGTGTGAAGTCATTAGAAAGGACATCAGAGGAGCAGAAAGGAGACCAGTGCGGCTGGAGCCTACTGAACAGGCAGAGGACTGTTATGAAATGAGGCTGGACAAACAGCTGCCAGGAGGCCAGCAGAGTTTGTTCTGCACCAGAAAAGACAAAGAAAGGGCCAGATTTGGGCCATTTGGACTGAAAATCCGTAGAATTTGTTGAGATAGGGTAATCAGGTGGATCCTGGTCCCATTTCTTGTGATGTGAAAAGATGGAGAAAAATACATTAGCGTGATAAACAACTCCATTTAGGATATATAAAATTTAAGAGAACTATATTGTGTTCTAGTTGGAGACGCGCTCCATGTTGTGTGTGCAGTCACTTCAGTCATGTCTGACTCTTTACGACCCCATGGAGCCGGGCTTGCCAGGCTCTTCTGTCCATGGGATTCTCCAGGCGAGAGTACTGGAGCCGGTTGCCACTTCCTCCTCCAGGGGATCTTCCTGACCCAGGGACTGAACTTGGGGCTCCTGCACTGGAGACCGATTCTTTACAGACTAAGCTACTGGGGACGCAATACCCTAACTCCACGTCCTTTCTAGTTCCAAAAGAAAGTCTCTGTGAGGTATCTAACTGGTGTGAGTTGAGCTCAGAGTCCACGTACAAATAGACTCCTAAGACTGCATCTTACCTGTCACATTCCTAGTCTTGGGGCTAGTGGTAATGGGGCCAAGAAAGTATGCGGGGTCCATTACCAGAAAGAAGGTGGCAGGGTTTCCACAGAGACAAGGAGCAAAAGCACCTAAGGCAGAAGAGCTGGCCCTACTCCTGCTCATAGGGCAATTTTTTTTTTCCTGGTGTCTTCTCCACTAACACATCACAACAATTTGTGTTTTGTTTTATAGAGACAGAAGTCACACTACAAAATGGTAGCTCTATGTGGGCATCTTTGCCAAAATAGGCTGACTTTAATGATATAGCCAGTTGGCCATCCCTAGGTGATTCTTACTAAGAGGCAGAAAGGCTGAAACATAAGCTGCCAACTTGTTATAAGTGTTCACTCATTTCCTCATTAAACAAGTACTTAATATGTGCCAGAAGATGTGCATATACATAGATGTGTAAGACAAAGACTTTAATCCTGTAGGGGAGATTAGACATGAACATAGATAGTAATGCAATAGAGAATGGGTTATCTGCCATTTGAAACAAAGTCCTCTCTAGGAACCTAGCAGTGATAATTTAAGGAGGCGGTACTTAGGTAGAAGGGAAAGAAATATGAGAGAAGAAGTTTTGCCAAAGTATGAAGACAAGAAGGGCTAGGTGGAATTACAGAGTGGTCAAAATATCTGGTGAACTGGATACTAAGTTTGTATTTGTTATTGTTATTGATGTCTAGTCATTAAGTCGTGTCCTACTCTTTGTGATCCCATGGACTTTAGCCCACTAGGCTCTTCTGTTCACGGGATTTCCCAGGCAAGGATACTGGAGTGGATTGCCAATTCCTACTCCAGGGAATCTTCCTGATCCAGGGATCAAACCTGAGTCTCCTTCATTGGCAGGCAGATTCTTTACCACTGAGCCACTGGGAAGCCCCAAACTTGTACTACAAAGCAGTAAGAGATAGGCGTTGACGATTGCCACTGGGAAAAGATGACAGAAGGCCTTGAATGCCAGGCTTGCGGGACTGGACTGAACAGGAGCCTTCTCAGTGTCTGAAGGGAGGAATGACAAGATCCAAGCAGTGCCTTAGGAAGATTCGCTTCGTGGTGAGTTGGGGAATCATTAGAGTTGGGGTGACAGGGAGGAGTCAAGAGATCACAGCAGCCTCTGTGTTTGAGTGATAGAGCTGGGCTCAGGAGAAGGTGGTAGCACTGGAGGGGACAAAAAGATGGATGGAAGAGAGGGTATGAAGAAAGGTTTAACTGGACTTGAGGATGGGAGGGAGAGAGAGCTTCAGAAAGGAAGGAAAAGAGAAAGTGGTCAAAAGTGACTAAGGTTTGGGGCTTCGTAAAAAGGAAAAAGGCAGTTTTACTTCGGAAAGAGGAGGGTCGGGGGAATTTGGGGAAGGCGTAGTTAGCTGATTACAGACCTAATTTACTGAGTCTGGGGCACCAGGAAGGCAGCCAGGAGAAGCTTTCCAGTAGACTGGGCACATGGAGTTGGAGCCAGGAAAGCCACTGCCCTGGAGCCAACCTCCTTGGCGCCGTGTTAGCCGGCGGGGGAGCGCTGGAGGCACGGCAGCCTGGGCTGGGAGTGTTTGGGAGGGGCGGAGGTCAGGACCTGCGGAGGCACACTTAGGATCTGGCAGTGGAGAAGGCGATGGCACCCCACTCCAGCACTCTTGCCTGGAAACTCCCATGGACGGAGGAGCCTGGTGGGCTGCAGTCCATGGGGTCGCTGAGTCAGACACGACTGAGCGACTTCCCTTTCACTTTTCGCTTTCATGCATTGGAGAAGGAAATGGCAACCCACTCCAGTGTTCTTGCCTGGAGAATCTCAGGGATGGCAGAGCCCCATGGGCTGCCATCTGTGGGGTCGCACAGAGTCGGACACAACTGAAGCAACTTAGCAGCAGCAGCAGTGACAGGAATCAGAGCAGAGTCTGGGAAGGTCAGAGAATGAAAGAGAAAATGCGCTTGCAAGAGAAGCCAGGAATGATCAACCAAATCTTTGGTGATGATTAACCTGGTTTCAGAGAAATAATTATCTTGTGGCAAATTAAAAACACATCTTTCATCCTTACTCAACCGCCAGGAGCAGATCCTGAGGCTGAGGAGAGATTTGCAAGCAAACGGTGCTACCAGTTAAGCAAGATTTGGCTCTCTAGTTTAAACAGGCACTTGTCACATGGGTTAGACTAAAAATCTCTCAGGTTTCTGGGAGAGGGAAGGCCTTGACCCCACAGGCAGGGTCTGGACTGCCTTGAGGCTTCCTTCCAGAGTCTGTTCAGGAGACGAGGTGGAGCTGGGTAAAGACAGCCAAGAAACCTGACATTCAAAGAGAGGAAGTTCACACACAGGCAGATTGGAGGGCTGGATTATTTAGGGAAAGGGGAGACTTATGGTCGGGGAATTGGAATACCACATCCAAAAGACACTTTTGGTTTCCTCTGAGTGTGTTTTATTAGAAGAAGGGAAAGAATTAGGAATGAAAATTAAAAAGGGAACTATATGAAAACAATGATATTTGAGTTAGTAAATTCCAAATTCAGAAACTTGAATATTGCATTATGTGTGAATAACCTGCTTTTAAAAATAACTGAAAGTCACTTATTTCTAGAACTAAAAAAATTGCATGCTGAAACTAGAAAGTGTGGAAACACACACACACACACACAGTGCAAAGAAAATCAGATTACTTCTAACCCCAATTCAGCTATTAAATGTTGGTATATAAAATTCCATCAGCAATTGAACAGTTAGGATTTTTCCAGTTCTTTAATATTATTAACATTCTGACAAATACTATTATACATTCATTTCGAATACTTGTTTTAATAACTTCTTAACATAAATTCATGTAAATAGACGTGCTGGGTAAAAAGAGAGGCAACTTTCAAAAGCTTTTGGTAAATACTGACAAGTTACTCTTCCAACAATTATACAAATTTGCTCTTCCACCATCATTGTAATAGAATACCCATTTCCCCTCATATTCTTGTCAAATCTTCTATATTAACTTGAATTTAATTAAATACATAGCTTGGTTGAATTTTTTTCCCAAACATTATTGACCATTGGCGTTTCTTCTTTTTATCAGTTTTAGCTTTTTAATTTTTTTGTTTCTTTTCTTTAAAAAAAAAAAAACTTGTTGGAGTAGACTTATAATGTAGTGTTTAGTTTCAAGAGTAAAGAGTAAATCAGATATGTATATTTATTTATTTTATGTACAGAAGTGTGTATATGTTAATTCCATTCTCCTAATTTGTCCCTTCTCCCCACGTTTCCCCTTGGGTAATCATAAATTTGGTTTTGAGATCTATGAGTCTGTCTTTGTTTTGTAAGTAAGTTAATTTGTAACACTTTTTAAGTTAGATTCCACACATAAGTGACATCATATGATTTGTCTCTGTCTGACTCACTTCACTTAGTGTGACAATGTCTGTGCCCATCTGTTCTGCTGTAAATGGCATTATTTCATTTTCTTTAATGACTCAGTAATATTCTGTTGTAATAATGTACCACATTTTCTTTATACATTCATCTTTCCACAGACATTTAAATTGCTTCCATGTCTTAGCTATTGTAAATAACAGTGCAGTGAACATTGGGGTGCATGTATCTTTTGTATACATTTTTTTTCCAGCTATTAGCCAAGAAGTGGGATTGCTGGATCATATTGTAGTTATATATTTAGCTTTTTAAGCAACCTTCACACTGTTCTCCATAACGAAAAGAAAAGTGAAAGTTTAGTTGCTTAGTTGGGTCCAACTCTGCGACCCTATGGACTGTAGCTCGCCAGGTTCCTCTGTCCATGGAATCTTCCAGGCAAAAATGCTGGAGTGGGTTGCCATTTCCTTCTCCAGGGGATCTTCCCAACCCAGGGACTGAACCCAGGTCTTCTGCATTGCAGGCAGATTCTTTATGGTTGAGCCCCCAGGGCAGCCCTAATGGATTCCATAATGATTGTACCAACTTACATTCCCACCAACAGTGTAAGAGGATTCCCTTTTCTTCACATCCTCTTCATCACTTATTGTTTGTAGGCTTTTTTTATGATGGCCATGCTGACTGATGAGGTGATCCCTCTTTGTAGTTTTGATTGGCATTTCTCTAGTTATTAGTGATGCTGAGCATCTGTTTTTGGCCATCTGTAGATATCCCTTCTTTTGTGAATGGCTTATGTGTGTATTTTCCCCATTATGCTTTTGGAGATGTACATCTTTTTCTTATTTTTTAAGAGTTTTTTATATGGTAAGGATATCCATTCTTTATCTGTCACATATATTGCAAATGTTTTATTCACAATGTTCTATCTTCTGGTGTTGGAATTAATCTCACAATTTTTAAAATGCATTGAAATGTTTAAAAAAAATTAAATATATAGTTACATATGTCAATATTTGTGGTTCTTGCTATGTGTGTTATACTTAGAAAATTCTTTCCCACAACAAGATTGAGACATATTCACGTATATTTTCTTAAAGTTCTTTAGTTGTTTTAAATGTATGTATATATGTGTATATTTTACAAATAACAGTTTGATCCATGTGGGTTTAATTTTTGTATTTTGTAATTTTGTATATGGATAGTTAATCAGTCATCCTAGCACATTTGACAAACTTTGTTCTGGGGACTTTTGTTCAGAGAGATGTAGTTGGTGCTGGGGAAAATGGATCCTAAGATCAGTGAAGTTTTGACCCACTTGTGTACTATAATGCTTATTTTAGTAATTAATAATAATAACCATTAGCAATATAATAAGGAATCCTAATTAACTTAAATTCTGGGGTTTATAAACATATTTCAGCATGGAACACTCTCTTTGCAACTCAACTACTAAATTCAAACATGTATTTTTTGCATGTCTATTTTCAAAGATAAAGGATTATAGGAATTTAAAGGTGAACAAGGTATAATCCTTATCCTCAAAAAGTTTAAAACCAAACAGGAATTATAGTTTAACAGGGACTGTTTTAGAGGGCAGAATAAGATGCTCCCTGTTATAAGTGGACGAAACTTCTTGGGCTCATCCACCGAGCTTGTATGAGGGCAGGGGAAAGTAAAAAGTCAGACGAGAGTCCCAGCGACTGGCAGCTGGTACCATGCTGAGCATGGTCTTTCTCAGTTTGGATTAATGGTGGCACATCCAACCAGGGCCAACGAAAACTGTAGAGCTAGAGTTTAGGTGAGACGAGCAGAGATACAGATTTGAAGACACCTGTATAGAGGAGATACATAATCTACCTTAGGGTAGATTAACACCTTGAGAGAGAATAGAGGGCTAACACATGAGCCCTGGGCTGTGGCTACATTTAGGGAGCTTCAAGGAAAGCAGAAATATGACAGATGGCATCAGAGAGAAAGATGGAGAATCTTGAACAAATTTAGAAGTCCCCGGAACAGGTTTGTTTTATTGGATCATTTTGAGATTACTAAACATTAATTGGTAACTTCCTGAATGAGAAGCTTGAGACAGAGGGGGAAAGGACTTGCTCAGGGGAATATCATAAATCAGCAGCTACATGTCAGTCCACCACGTGTGAAAAGCTGAGATAGGAAAGAAAATGGAAATTAAATACAAGGACTACATCATTTAAAAATGCAAAGAGTTTAAAATATGTTGTTGTTCAGTTGCCATGTTGTGTCTGACTCTTCGCCACCCCATGGACTGCAGCACGCCAGGCTTCCCTGTCCTCTACTATCTCCTGGAGTTTGCTCAAACTCGTGTCTGTTGAGTCGGTAATGCCATCCAACCGTCTCATCCTCTGTTGCCCTCTTTTCTTCCTGCCCTCAATCTTTCCCAGCATCAGGGTCTTTTCTAATGAGTCGGCTCTTTGCATCAGGTGGCCAAAGTATTGGAGCTTCAGCCTCAGCCTCAGCCCTGCCAATGAATATTCAGGTTGATTTCCTTTAAGATTGACTGGCTTGATACAGAGCTATAATTTCAAAATCATCACAAATATATTTTGGCCTTTCTGCTTAAGGAAAGAAGAACCAGACTAGTGGCAGAAAGAATGGGTAGTGATGGACACCCCATGAACTAGGTCCTTTTGAATTTAAGGGTCAACTCTTTAGTTTTGAAGACTGTGCAGAAGAATTTTCCAATAATGAGCCAAATCACAAGAACCACTGAAAAGTGTTGACAGGGTCACCAAATGTTAGGGTTTGTGAGAAATGTTTGATAAACCATAGGCAAAGGAAGCCCAAGTTCTGATGAGAGAATGCGACATTCATTTGGGTCACAAATAAAAATCTCTTCTGCTTGACACTCTTCTCCCCGTTTCCACAAGGTCATCTTCTCTGGTTTGTCCCATTTCTCTTTGACTGCTCTTCTTTGACTCCTCTTTCTCTTCCCTTTCCTTAAACTTCACATTCATGGACATGGTCTCCTAATTCCAAGTCTCACATCCTCTATCTATAGAATCAATTCCTTAAATTATTCTCAGAAGCTATTTGGATCTTATCCTGTCTCTGTTCAGTGTCTCCTCTTTGTCCATAAACAAAATCAATGTCCTCATCCATCTACTCTTGACTATCACTACCTGTAGAAGTGTTTCCTGAGGGTGGGGGATATCAGATAGGGCCAGTGCCAAGAAACGACACTGGTACTGGTGAGGCTATTGGGAGGGCATCAAGGTTGGTACCTCAACTAAGCCACTATATCCAGGTGTCACCCTCACTCAGCCTTTCTTACCTGGAATCTGGATTATTGTTAGTGCTCCAAAGGTGATCCCCATATATTACCAGTATAATTTTTTTAAATGAATCCTCGCCACCAATCAGGGAATAGTTAATATTATAGTTAACATTCACTGATTGCTGACTATGTACTAGTCATGGTTATAAAAACTTTATATGCATTAATGAATTTAATCATTATGGACTCCTCTTTAAAGATGGGAAAACAAAGGCAAAAAGAAATTGAATAATTTGCACAACTGGTAAGTGGAGGAGCCTGGATTCAACCCAAGCAGTCTAACTCCTGATACAGTATTTAAACAGCCTAAGTAGGGAGAGAGGAACATAGTATTCAGAAGAGACAAATGGTTCCAGCAGCGCTAAGAGATAGAGTTGGGTGTAAAACAAAAGGGAAGAATCCAGTAAGCAGGGGTGGGCAGGCAGCCAAGGCTTCTACCTGCTAGAAAGTGACTGGGTCACTCTGACCTGATCATTCTTCCAGACTAGTCCACTCCTCCCATCCTTACATGTCCCCTTGCTTCCTGCTACTCCCATCCTGGAATGTGCTTTTCTGGGGTTACTCGCTCCACGATCTCTAGTCCATGAAAACCTCCTTTAGTCTCTAATACCTTCACTTTATGCAACCACTCATCACACTTACAGAATTTCGCTACTCATACAAATATATCACCTCACACTGTTTTATATGGTTACTTAGCAGTTTTGTGTGTTTCTTTCTTATTCCTCCATTTCGGTGAAGGCTCCTCAAATCATGGGCTTTGTACGGTGTTTCATTAGACCCCTTCCCCTCCTCCACAATCCCTTCATAGTGCTGGCCACATAAAAGGCATTCAACGAGTACTTGCTTACTCAGATCCAATTATTGTGGGAAACCTTAGTGACCTTTGTATGAATAAGTTCTCCATCTTTAACTTTCTATTTGTATGTGTCACACAATGGAGATCCATTGTTTTAAGTTGTATCCAGAACTTCTGTTTACTAAGTATGGTTTCAGTTATTTCGTGAAAACCAAAAAAAAAAAAAAAGATTGTTGGCTTCTGGAAAACATTTTTTATAGCATTATTATTGGCAACTCATGCTCACGTGAAACTACTTCTTTACTTTGGCCAAACTTTGAATGAGATTCGTATTCTCTGTGTTTCTTTTGGAGTCAACTTTTCTCTCATGCAAACTCCCTAAGGTTGCCAGCTAAATCTCTCAGTATGAAGCAGAAATGACAATGTGTTACAGAAAAAATGATCTGGCTAAAAGTCCAAAATCTGTGTTCATTTTACTGCTGTTAGTTAAAACGTTCTGCAGGCAGCAAGTCCAGAATTTTCAAATGTTTGCCTTATGCATAAGCCCAAGCAAATCAAACAATTTTCAATTATAAGTGGATAATAATCTGGCCTACCTTCTATCTGACTATTTGGGCTTGCAGTGGGAGCAGTAGCAGAGAAATATAATTTCTCATTTCTCGGGTCAGAATCATCCCAGAACTCAGCCAGAATTCTGTACATGCCAGTGACTACCTCATCTTGCCTATGTCTTTGAAAACCTCATCAAGGAGTTTTCTTTTCTAAATGATGATAAATCCTCATATTCTAATGTAGGAAAGTTATTCAACTTCCCTCTATTTAAATTTTGTCTTCCAATTAGATTTCAAACTGTAAGTAAATAAACCANCCTCATCTTGCCTATGTCTTTGAAAACCTCATCAAGGAGTTTTCTTTTCTAAATGATGATAAATCCTCATATTCTAATGTAGGAAAGTTATTCAACTTCCCTCTATTTAAATTTTGTCTTCCAATTAGATTTCAAACTGTAAGTAAATAAACCATTTTTAACATTCCTTTGTACCTCCTACTTCTATTTCCAGTGCTCTGAAACGCATAACTCAAAAATTTTAACTGATTCATGATCAAGTCAACAAAAGCTTAAATGGCTTTTCCATCAGAGATTGAAGGTGTTTTTTTGGTATTCTGTATTTAATAGTATGATGATCCTTTTTTCACAAATTTTACTCATAAATATTTTTCCTATATTTAGTTAGAGGGCCATTTGCACTAAAAAATAATTATATTTTTCTCTCCCTCAAATTGCACACCTACTTGGTCCCCATCACCTGGTTTGAGGCTGGCCTCATCTCCACACCCTTGCTTGGACTTGGTCTCTTAGACCCCTGCATGTCTCTTTCTTCTTGCTGATCATTTTTCATTAAGCCTCTCCTTAGTGTAATGCATCAAAATGCTTGCTCATTAAAGAAAATTTCCATTGTTGCCAATATACTTACTATATTCTTCTAAGGCAGAAAAGTATATTTTATTTGTGTTTTAATATGCAAAGAATGACTCAAATCAGCTTTATCTGATAAAGCTATGGTTTTTCCAGTGGTCATGTATGGATGTGAGAGTTGGACTGTGAAGAAGGCTGAGTGCCGA
>SJYV01024902.1:762979-814842 GCA_006410875.1 Neotragus pygmaeus | reverse complement strand
CCAGGCTCCTCCATCCATGGGATTTGCCAGGCAAGAGTACTGGAGTGGGTTGCCATTGCCTTCTCCGAACTTCTTACTAGTAAGTGATAAATCATGTATATTATCAGTGTTCTTACCCATAAAACTAAATCTTGATAATATTGGTTTCACAATATTTCTTTCATTTTTTAAAGTGTTATCTCTCATCTCCCACATTATTTTCTAACTTGTATCCTTTTTCTTTACCATCATACTTCTTTGCTTAACCTGAATCTTTCCTTTGAAGCTGTTGTACTCAGCGGTCCAGGGCTTTGAGCTACAGAAAAGTGACTCCTTCCCTCTGATTCTAGTACTCAGTTCTTATATATCATAAATCGTGTTTGTTCTTTTAATAAAGGTAGATTATCTACCTATAAAGAAGGTTGGACCACTCATCCATATGACAAATATTTATTGGATAGCTACTTTACTGGTAGAATTATGAACCTTGAAAAACACAAATAAGTGCAATTCCTGATCCCATCTTCAAAGAGCAGTATTGTTGAGAAGATACTATGTTAAGCTTTAAAACAATGAGGAAAGTTTAGTAAAAAAAGTGTCAAAACTGTCACAGAAGAGGAAAATTAAAGACAACCAACTGTAAATAGAAATGTAAGGGAAAGCTGGATGACAGACCTGGAATTTGAACAGAATTTGAAAGATGATTGGATTTAAAGTCATTTTTAAATGTTCGCTAATGCTAAACTGCTTCATTTGGTGACCTCTTTTCTCTCTCCTCCTCCTCCCTGGGTTGTTGCTTCCATTATTATGACTTTACCTCCCATCTGCATGTTGTTGAATCTCCATTTTTCCTTTCAACTCTGATTAATTCTATCTATAAATTCACACAAATGTTATATTCATTTTTGAATACTCCATTAGGTTCTGTTTCTATTATTGCTTATGTAATGCTAGATAGTTCCGTCCTCTACTCCTACTTCAATAAGGTCTGTATTTGTTATTTGATTTTTACTTTGTTCTTTAAAAGACTTGTAAAACTCATCCTTTCTATTACTAAACTGTAAGTCTTACGTGCATTCTTTTAATCTTTGTTCTGTACTTCCTCTATAAAATGCTTCATATAAGAAAATATTTCTTATACTTATGAAATCTTTTCTCTGAAAAAATCTGTTTCCAAATGTCTGATATCTCCTTCCTCTATTCACATAATGTACTTTCCCACTATTCTGTAACTCTGTGCTTTTCATATTCAACATAAAGCCAGGGTTTTTGTCTTTGTAGTTAAGGTTATGTATGATTTCTGTCTCATTCCATTCGATTCATTTTTCTTAGGAATGTGGCCACATGTTATTATTTCCTCTATTTCACTCTGATCACTAATATTTATTTTAAAGTGCCCCAAAACCACAACAACAAAAATCTACAAGAATCAAATAAGCGTTCTTGGATCTTCCTTAAAACTAATGTTCAAAAAGGTCCAAGTACCAACTTGATATATTGATTTAACATGGATTTGAACCCCAAACCCTGAGGGAGCTTCTGATAAAATTATGACCCAAGAAAGGGTCAGATGAGCATTTAACTTGAAGTACCATGAACATCTTGGAATCATATTACAAAAAATGTCAGCTTCCAGGAGTTCAAGAGAATTTTAAACAAGAACATCAGGGTATTCTCCTTTGAATTGAGTTCCCTATGTCTCTGTTAATACACTTTAAGTTTAATAAATTTTATATACATTATAAGGCTGCTCAGGTAGTGCAGTGATAAACAATCTGCCTGCCAAGGCAGGAGACACAGGAGACATAGGTTTGATCCCTGCATTGAGAAGATCNGTCTCTGTTAATACACTTTAAGTTTAATAAATTTTATATACATTATAAGGCTGCTCAGGTAGTGCAGTGATAAACAATCTGCCTGCCAAGGCAGGAGACACAGGAGACATAGGTTTGATCCCTGCATTGAGAAGATCACCTGGAGAAGGAAATAGCAACCCACTTCAGTATTCTTGCCTGGAGAATCCCATGGACAGAGGAGCCTGGTGGGCGCTAATCCATGGGGTTGCAAAGAGTCAGATACAATTGAGTGACTGAGCACATGCACATCGTCTTTTCTGAGAAAATATCTATTACATTAGTTTCTTCCCCTTAAATGGAAAAATTACCATTAACTTCTACAGATGTAAGATTATATGTCTTCATCAGTGTCTATATGGGTTGATGTTCATCTAATTTTACTTGTCCATTTACCATTCAGATTCCACTGAGATCATGATTTATTTTGAACAGGGAATCTATTCTTATGGAATGGAAAGCTTGGTTGAGGCTTATTGAAAATGTTTTTAAGTGTTGTTTTTTTTTTACTCTCATAACAGGGGCTAGGTAATTCTCAGTCACTCTTCATATGTAATTTAATTAGTTCCTAGTGCCTGGAGCCATGTCATGTTAGCTCTTTTCTAGCATAATTTTGAAATTACCTTTTCCACTAGCCTGAAACTCAGCTCTGTGAGTTTTCTTGAGAATGTAACTGAGTGATGATCTTATTGCTCAAGTTTATGTACTTGAGCAATGTACAGATTCCTTTTTTTTTATCATCTTCTTACAACTCATAACTTGCAACTAGCCGATGTCTAATACCCTAAAATCAATGAATACCTCTTCAAAATTTGTTGGGAAAAAGTCCAGTTTGCAGGTGAATAGTTACATCTGGTAATTGGTTCTTCTGCTCAAATAGGGTAGTATTCCTGTTGGTCTTGTTCTCATAGTAATATCAGTGTATGGGAGAATATCCAAGAAGACTTTTGTAACTTTTAAGGCACTGACACAAGTAACTTGATGTTGCTATCTTGATGATGGCAAGTGTGTCATTGATATATGCTAGAGACTGTTTCCTGGTGATGAGAGGGGATCAGATGGTGATTTAAAAAGTAAAGCATTGAGTTCAAAGAGATTTTAGCTATTACATGGTTTCTTCACCTGTGTTATGTATCTCATGGAAGAGCTCATTTAACATCCCTCTCCAATCTTTTTCTTCCCTCTTTTCTTTCCTCCTACTTCTGGGCCCTTTCACCTAACAGCTTGTGACTTGGAGCTTTCTTGTTTGGAGCAAGGGAAGTTAAGGGGTATTGTGTTTAGATCTCCATGTATGATTACATAAGAAATAAGTATTGCATGTGTGTATGTGTGTGTGTGTGTGTATTTCATATCATTGAATGGAGTGAAATGATATGGCATTAGAAATGTATCTGTGTAATTAGGGAGGACTTCTTCTATAAGACAGGATTTTGGGGCTAAGTTTTTTGAAAGACTGAAGAAGTATGCCATGACAGAGAAAGCAAAAGAAACATATTTTACATGTGATTTGACTTGAGGAAGATTTGAAATGGAAGAGAACAAGCAGGTTTTCCTGAAAGCTAAAATTTAAGCAGGTAAAATCACATGTAGGTATAAAGATAGATGATCATAGAAAAAAGACAGAAATGTTATGAAGTCAGAGGAGATTGGAGTAGGTACTTGTATGCTATCAAAAAAATGAACTGATACATTGATAGTCTTAAGCCAAAAAAAAAAAAAAATGTAGTTCTAACCCCAACCAAGAAGCTTACAGTTTATTTGAGGAATAGATAAGAAATGGAACTAGCTGGCAGCAATCCAAAGACATAAAATGTCTCTGTGATCTTGTACCTCAGTGGCTTTTCTGGATATTTGTTATTTATAAAGCATATTTATTTTCTCAAGAATTTTCACAGATGTTAAATTATTTCCCAGTAGCATGCCATAAAATAGTAAAAATTAATATTCTCATTAAGAGACCAAGGCTTAGAGAGTTACAGTAATTTACCCAAACCAGCTACTGGCAAACCTGTTAATCCTTCCCTTGTGACTCTTCAGTTAGTGACCTTTCCCTCTAAAGCACTGCCATCAGGCATGGGATGGAACCCAGGGGTAAATACCATCAAAAGTCCCTGGGATTTATAAAGCTCATGTGTCTTCTCCTAAAAGATGCCAAGCATCAGTACCATTGTAGCAGCAATCATGAACAGGAACTGAGAACAACAGCATATGTTTAGGATGATGCTAATTAGCATCGTTGCATAACTTGGGAATTCATGCCTAGAAGAATGCTTGAGTACTCTCCCAACACTCCATTGGGTTTATAACATCCCATTAAGTGGAATAGGATTGTGGTTACTATTTGCTAGTACCTGTCAGCACACATGGTGCTTGCCATGCTTAGAAATACAGTATTCCCTAAAGAATAGTAAAGCTGTCTTAAATTTATTAAATGTTTAGCTTGCTTCAGGGAAATAATTTGTCCTTCAAAGAAAAGTTTTCTTTAAAAAAAAAAAAAGGTATTTATTGAATCATTAACTGCCATAAGGTAGATAAATCTGTCAAATATTATTTATTGCTCTTTGGTTCCATAATCCCTGCTGTCTATATTTGTCTGGTCTTTAAAGTCATTACCTTTTATTCAATGGATGGTTTAATGTTTTGTATGGTATAACTATATAAATTCATAGACAAATCTAGCAAAGAAACAATTTTTAACTAAGTGTGAGGTAGAAGTTTTAATATTTTAATCCAGATTAGAGAACTAAATTTTGTCACAAAAACAAATTCATTCTAGCAGCAAAAAAAAAGATGATGAAACATGTATTGGGAAGGATAAAGATCATCAAACCTAGTTATAGTAATAATTTAATACTGTCCAGATAGTGCTGAGCCCTGTGACTACAGAGAGGAAACCTCAGATAGCAAGCAAACATGTAGAATCTCTCTGGAGTCACACTGCTTGGATGCAAACCCTGCTTCTTCCCTTTATTATCCATATGAACTTGGCCAAATGACTGAACCTCTGGGTACTTCAGTTTCTGCATCTGTAAACAGAAGTAAAAATTAATCTTTCTCACAGGTTGCTGTGCATATTGAATAGATTAATATATTTAAAGTGTTTATATCAGTGCCTGACATTTAATAAATACTCTGTAAGTAATTCCTCTTATTACTGTTAAGCAAAATACATAATTTTGTTTCTAACAGTCTTCCCTCAGAGTCCAATATGGAAGAAAATACTTTGAAATTTACAGAAAAATATATTTAATCATAAATAAAACCCATAGAATTCATTTCAATACATTCATGTCATCTATATCACCATTACTTTTATGTTGTTGTTTTTATTGTTAGTAGCTACCAGGTATGTGCCTAGCATTACATATATTTTCTCATTTAATCCCCATGTAAACCTATGCATCAGTGAGATGCATATCATTATCCCCATTTTATTGAAAAGGAAGCTTGTGATTAGTTCATTCTTCTACTAAACTTAGAAAATAAAAGACGACTTAGAAAATAAAATCTATGCAAACGTAGCTCCATATATGTCAGCCTTTTCTTCTAATTTCTCACTCCATTTTAATTATTTTGGTAGTAGCACTGAAATAGCACGAGTATACTTCCTTTTATGAAAGAGCAACAGATAGTATCATCCTAAATGTGATCTTCCTAATGAAATAAAGCTGATTTAAAAGTTCACCTTTTAAAAAAATAATTCACTGCTGGTGTAATATAATCAATAGTCTAGCTCACTTTGGGTGTGAGATGACTAAAATATAAATTTTCCATTCTTAGGTGAGCACAAGGTATATGCTTACACTCCCGCAGAACACAAAGAATCTTATTATATTGCACAAAAGTTTATTTAATGAATAATTTAATGAATGTTAGGGCCTTTACAAAGAATCACTTGGTTTAATTTTGCTGTGAATCAGTTCATTTTTCCTTCAATATTTCGCTTTTCCTCTGGTCAAATTTTAAGGCTTACCTCAAAGACATGTTAAATTGGATCTTATGCTAGTTTATGCATCCTAAGGTTGACAGTAAAGCTGACTTTATTGTAAAGCATTTTATTCCATGGAAAGGAAAACTGTGAGTCTCAGTCATTTGAACCCCAACCAACAGAAGGCAAAGGCAACCCACTCCAGTACTCTTGCCTGGAAAATCCCACGGACAGAGGAGCCTGGTAGGCTGCAGTCCCTGGGTTCACTGTGAGTCGGACACAACTGAGCGGCTTGTCTTTCACTTTTCACTTTCGTGCATTGGATAAGGAAATGGCAACCCACTCCAGTGTTCTTGCCTGGAGAATCCCAGGGACGGGGAAGCCTGGTGGGCTGCCATCTATGAGGTCACATAGAGTCGGACATGACTGAAATGACTTAGCAGAAGCAGCAGCAGCAACAGATCCATTGTATTCAGCCAATAGATTAGGACTTTCATTCTATCTAAACATATATTCCTGTAAACATAAATAAATTATTATTTCTCTGTCTCTCTGAATGTTCTATGGAAGTAGTGGCTGACTTCCACTTTAATGGCTGACCCAAATTGCTTTCCAAGTCCATGTATATTTTTTAACATCCTTAAAGCAGAAGATTCATAGATTTTGACCATCACATGCTCAAAAATTATCTAGAGTCTTGATTATGTTGCATCAAAATTGAATTATGAAAAAGAAGGTTAATTATGTTGATCGTTTATTCCATTAAGAAAAAATTTTAAAGTGTATTTTAAATTTATTTTTCTATAGTCAATCATCCATAATCCCTACCACTAAATAAAGGGAAAATAATGCATTAATGCATATTAATGTGGTCTAGCCAATTTGTTATTGTTAATTCTCTCCCAGTTTCCTATTAATTTTATTTTTTAAGTTAAGCAGTGCTAAATAAACATTTTTATTGTTCAATGAATGCAGTAGATGTAAATGACATATTCCAAAGATGATTAAATGGTAGAAAATGTAGGGTTTTTTTTTTAATGAGAGAATAATAATCTGTCTTTAAGTTTAGTTCCCTTTGGGTCAAGAATGATATCTCCACCTGCATCATGCCAGGCACAGAGCCAGAGATTTGGAATGTAGAGATTGAAAAAATATTGCTCATAAGGTGGTTTTACATCCTGTTAATGAGACAAACACATGTTTGAAACTTTTCAGTGCAAAATGGTAGAGACGGACTTACATAAGGGGCTTAAGGAACAGAAGAGGAAGACTGAAGGCATGCAGAACATTCTGTATTTTCTGCATAACTCTTATTGACTGTGCCTTGGTTTTAAAGCACAGTGGTATACACTGAGTGGAAACTTCAGGCAGAAAAATCACATAGAGGAATGGATGTGGATGAGTAAATAAGGAAAATGAATGGGTGAACTGAGATCTAGTATCCTCAGGACTTCAAATTGGAACATTGAAAACCCATCCCAGAGGCAAAGTCATTATGAAGCAATTTTTCCCCAGACAGGAACCAAGTTAATAAGCTACAGACTAATATTAGTATGGGGAAGAGCACATCTTTAAAAAGTAATTGAGAGAAACAAAGTCAACCATTTCTTAAAATCTTTGAGTTATAGGAAGGTATCCCATTAACGGTTTTAAGGTAGCTTTTCAGTTTCAGTTAGGCAAGGACAAGCACATTGAGTAGAAAGAGTTTGTTGATTCTTCTTATCTAGACAAATGAGATGTGTAGTAGAGATTACCTCAATTAAGCCCAAGGGCAATGACCTTACAGCATTTTTGAGACTCTAATCTCCGGAGCTTAGGAAAGTGTTTGCACGGAGTAAATAAGAAAAATAATGTTTTGCAATGTTTTTTCCGTATGGTCCATGACTCTAATGGTTCTAGTTCTAGGCTATTTCACAAATATTGATCACTTAACTTTAGTTTGTGCAAGTTTAAATTTTGTTTTATGTAAATTAATGTATGATGTGTCTCGTTTTCAGAAGGCGTCATATTTGTATCAGACATTAAATAGATTATATGTTAGTAACTATATGTACATTTGAGGGTTAGTGTTAATTTGTTAATTTTAGCTTGACTTATTCAAAACAGGAACTTTGTTTAGTCAAGAAGGAGTATTGAATGATCATTCTCTTGTAGCTTCTGCCCACCCATGTGTGATTTTGCTATTATCATCTTCTGACATGGCTTCACTGTGTCACCTCTGCCTGATTCCTATATCAGTCAGATGTACTAGCTGCAAGCAGCTGTGTTCTCTCCATTCAAGCCTGTCACAGAGAGCAAAAGCCAAAGATGTTAGATGCATCCTTCACTTTTAACCTCCCGACGGTGGTCTGGCAATCAATAACTATATATTTTCATGAATTTTTTTTCCTGTTAGAAAGCAGAACCAATAATATTAAGTAACTTTAAAAAGTTATTTAAGAAGGCTATTCAAAAAATAATAATTTTAATTCTAATGTCCGTATAGTATATGTGAAATGGTTTCTCAGTGGTTTAAAATTGATGTTGTGTGAGACAAACTTTTGTAAAATGCAAATCCTTAAATAAAAGCAAGAATGACAAAAGAACAGTGAGCAGACTTTATATACATATATAATGTGCATACATATGTATAATGTATACAGTGATATACACACGTGTAATGATGTGAACATCCTCAGTTTTCACAGTCACTACCACTACTACATCTAAGCTATTTTACACACTGTATTCCCTGCCTGGACTAGCAGCCACTAGAGTCTGTGTCCTCTGAGGAAGGGAAGTGACTGAGAAGAGAGCTAGAATTTGCCTAGATCTAATATTTGTAGATCTACTACTGAACTTCAGGTTCTGTAGTAGGAACTTCCCATAAATTATCTTATTTAAATTTCATAAAGCTATTTGATATAGTGATTATAATCACCATTTTACAGATAAGATGACAGTCTCTGATAGGTTAATAACTGGCCCAAAGTCACACTAAGTAGAAACTCTAGGGCTCAACAACCAATTTTTTTGTTGTTTCATTTTGTTTTGTATTTTTAGTTTAATTGTTTGAACAGGTAATTTATTACATAACCCAAAATGGATAAGCAGTGAAAAATTTTACCCCTACTTCTCTTGTTTCGTTACCCAGTTTCCTTCCCCAAAAATAACGAAATTTATTGGTGTCTTACATTTTCGTCTATAGATATGTTTTATTCCCAAACAAGAGAACATATCCTATGTCAATTTATATAGAGCATTCTCAATTTTTATTTTGTTTTTGAATAAAACATTGTTTTCAGTGTACACAGATGATACCAAATCATCACATTGAACACCTTAAACATATACAATTTTTATTTGTTGATTATGCTTCAGTAAAACNCTGAGTGCTGAAGAATTGATGCTTTTGAACTGTGGTGTTGAAGACTCTTGAGAGTGCCTTGGACTGCAAGGAGATCCAACCAGTCCATTCTGAAGGAGATCAGCTCTGGGATTTCTTTGGAAGGAATGATGCTAAAGCTGAAACTCCAATATTTTGGCCACCTCATGGGAAGAGTTGACTCATTGGAAAAGACTCTGATGCTGGGAGGGATTGGGGCAGGAGGAGAAGGGGACGACCGAGGATGAGATGGCTGGATGGCATCACGGTCTCGATGGTTGTGAGTCTGAGTGAACTCTGGGAGTTGGTGATGGACAGGGAGGCCTGGCGTGCTGGGATTCATGGCGTCGCAACGAGTCGGACATGACTGAGTGACTGAACTGAACTGAACTGAACTATTGATGTTTCAAACCCTTCTTCAGTTCAGGTTTCATTTTCAGATTTTCAGGGTATTTTTAGACTTTGCTCTTAGATATGAACTTCAGTCTTGTGAGTAGCTAGAATTTGTGCTTTTATGAAAGATCAGGAATTTTTGATGAAATTTCTAAATTGTTTTCCTTTAGCACTCTTGGAAAAGCCGCATGCGCTAATTTACTTTTTTTTTCCAGAAATGCTCAGATCTAGCTTCCAGAAATTCTTCCTTCATATGCATCATATGTCTTGTTGGAGTATATTCAGATGTCAAGAACTACTTGTCTAACTGAAGGCTTCTGATTTGAGACTGCGGTGTATCATCGCGAGCCTTCCTGGGCATCTAAGCTCCTAATTTGCTGGTTGCTTTTAAAACCATAAATACTTCGTAGCCAAAAGATTCATTCAAAATTATGAATTTACCACCATGAGTAAAAGCCTTCATGACTCCCCGTTTTCAGAATATTGAGAGTCATGCGGGGGAGTCTTAATAAGTAGCTAAGCTTTTTCTCATTCCTGAGTTGTGTTCATACACACATTATTTAAGTTCAGAGATGAAGATGGTATTGTGATCCCAATTGTGTTATTTTTCTGGGAATTCATGGATTTATTTCCCATAGTCAATGACAGTCTAGTGGATAATGAATAAACACCTGCTTCCCGGATGGGCAGGGGGGGCTCTGATTTGCAATGTGTGAATTTCGTACTCACCACTGTCAACTTCGAGCTACCAATAGGAGTCACTGAACCTGAGGTTGTAGAGTTGCCTACAATTTGCTCTTGTGAGGCGCTGTGCACCAATGCTGGCACACGTCTGCTATCCTAATGGGAAGTTAAATACTGCTTTCAAATAATGCATGACAGTAATGACTATGAAGGAGTGGGAATCAATACCAAAAGATGTGGTTTTAAGCCTTGCTCTGCTATTGACTGACTGTGTCACCTTAAAATAACCCTCTAACCTCTCTGTATCTATCCTCTCCATTGAAAAAGGAGAACAAAAACAGCTTTATTGTAGGGTTATTGGAAGGGGTTTGAGTTTTCTTGAAATGATAACACTGAAGATAAAGAAAATAAAATAACTAATTAAAAATTATTTTTGGTGAGAGAGGAAAGCAATTGTAGGGGGAAAAAAATGTATGTTAACTAGGTTTATGTGATCATCTTGCAATTGAATCATTATGTTGTATACCTGAAATTAATACAATGCTGTATCTCAATTATAGCACACTTTTAAAAATGGTTAAGTTTTTTTAAAAAAGGAAAACATTTGTGAACAGAAAGTTACATATGACCATGGCATTGAAAGAGTTAGCTGGACAGAATGTGTATAATAAAGTAGAAGAGAATTAATCATGAGAGGAACAATCTCAGACACTCCAGACCTTCTGAGATGATCAGAGCATCACGAACATTTTCTTGGTTATTCCAGTGTACCGTTGAAGGGAGAGTTCACAGGCCAAGAAAAGGAGGGAGGAACTCAGAGCAAGCCTGCCATGAAATCCCTCAGATCTTTTTTACTGGTGGGAGTTGTGAAATGCTTTTTGCATCTATAATTAGAGAATGAAGTGGAACAGATGGCTACAGAGCAATTATAATTAAAGTATAATGCACAGTAAAATCACCTTGTGCAGCCAGTGATGCGTTCATGCCAGAAAATATTAATTCTCTTTGACTGTGCTTTTCAGCCTCTTCTTTGGGCTGCAGGAAATGGCTGTTGCATCATGATACTGATTTCACACACCCTTTTTATACCAGAAGTTCCATTGGCAAATTCTGGATTTCCCTGTATTCAATTATATAGCTATAGAGTCTGCTATTTCATAATGAATACTATGTAGTGGCACACGCTTCTTTTTAAAGCACAAAGCTAATGTACTGCCTTAGATATAGGTTTCTTAGTTAAGAATCATTTATATGATTTTCAGCTACACTGTGCATTAGCTAGCTATAAAAGATAAACATATGATGCAAAAGAATGGTGTCTCTCTCTTTTTTATTTTCCTGAGGCTCAGTTGATAGGAATAGAAGAAGCTTGAAAACCAGTTATATAGGAGGACAGGCACACTTGCAAATTCCTAAAATTCTGCATGAGCATTTCACTCTCTTTTGCATAAGCAATAATGCAGTGGTGGAAGCATCATTGGGCCGGAAGCAGATGGCTGTGATGTTAATCCCAATTGGATTTCTAATTCCTGTGTACTCCTCCCAGTCACTCTCCCTCTCTGAGCCTTTTCTCACCTATAAACTGAAGAATTTGGACTGCATATCAATGGTGGATTTTCAGGTTCCTTCTTTTTTTTCCCCTGAATTTACTGTAAGACACATTTCATCTATAGTAAGTAGATGAAAGGGTCTTTCCTGGTGGCTCAGACGGTAAAGAATCTGCTTGCAATGCAGGAGCATGGGTTCAGTCTTTGAGTCTGGAAGATCCCCAGGAGAAAAGAATGACAACCCACTCCTGAATTCTTGCCTGGAGAATTCCATGGCCTGAGGAACCTGGCACCCTACAGTCCATGGAGTGGCAGAAAATCAAATACGACTCACACTTTCCCTTCACTTCACTTTTAAACATACTAACTCTATTTTTCTTGAGAGAAACATGGTAGGCAGGAGGGTTTCTTCCTTTGAGAGTTTATATTGTTTTTTTTGCCAAAGGAGATGAGACATTAATGACTCAAACTAATTGTTGCTTTTCTTTCATCAGGAGCCACTGCACACCATGTAAGCAACAGGTAGTCACTTTTGGAGATTTTATTCCACCCTAGTTGTTATTGCCTCCAAGGTAAAAGAAACAGTTTTGAAGTCTCAAATTTTGTCCCTCTTTTCTCTAACTTATTGAGATATTTCATCTATATAGTTTTTCTTTAAATATTAAACCAGTTTTTTGCTATTATAACAAGTGTATAAGACTTACCTTGGAGATACTGTGGGTTTAGTTCCAGGCCACTACCAAAGTTAATGTTTACATGAATAACACAAATATTTTAGATTCCCAGGGCATATAGAAGTTATGCTAATACTATACTATAGTTTGTTAAATATGCAATAGAACTAAATTTAATAAAATAATATGCCTGCATGCTAAGTCACTTCAGTTGTGTTTGACCATAGATTACGTGGCTCCTCTGTCCATGGCAGAGGATACCAGAGTGGGTTGCCATTTCCTCTTTCAGGGGATCTTCCTTACCCAGGGATTGAACCCATGTCCCTTGTGTCTCCTGCATTGGCAGGTGGGTTCTGTACCACCAGTGCCACCTGGAAAGCAACGTAAACTACTCTTTTTGCTAAGAAATTCTAGCCATCCATCTGAGCCTTCAGCAAATTACACTCTTTTTGCTGGTGGATGTCTTACCTCAATGTTGATGGCTGCTGACTGACCAAGTTACTGAAGGTTGGGATGGCTGTGGCAATTTCTTAAAAAAAGACAACAATGAAGTTTGCTGCACTGATTAACTCTTTTCCATGAACAATTTCACTGCAGCATGCAATGCTATTTGATAACATTTTACTTACAGTAGAATTTCTTTCAAAATGGAGTCAATCCTCTCAAATCCTGCTGCTGCTTGGGCCACCTAAGTTGATATTATAAATCCTTTGTTGTCGTTTCCACAATCTTCATAGCATCTTCACCAGGAATAATTTCCATCTCAAGGAACACTTTCTTTGCTTATCCACAAGAAACCAACTACTCATCTGTTCAAATTTTATTAAGATATTGTAGAAATTTAGTCACATCTTCAGGTTCCACTTCTTTTTTTTTTAACTTTTTATTTTATATCGGAGTATAGCCAATTAACTGGAGAAGGAAATGGCAACCCACTCCAGTATTCTTGCCTGGAGTAGCCCATGGACAGAGGAGCCTGGTGAGCTATAGTCCATGGGGTTGCAAAGAGTCAGACATTGACTGAGCAACTAACATGCATAGCCGATTAACAATGTTGTGTTAGCATGAAGTGGACAGTGAAGGGACCCACAGTCTCCACTTCTAATTCTCATTCTCTTGCCATTTCTACTACAACCTGCAGTTACTTTGAGGGGCTTCAAGAAGTCTTGAGCCCCTCAAAGTCATCCACATGTGTTGGAATCAGTTTCTTTCAATGGCATCTAGAATTCTGAATATTTTCCAGAAGGTTTTCAATTGACTGCCCAGATTGATCAGAAGAATCTGTATCTATGGCCACTAAAGCCTTATAAAATAAATTTCTTAAGTACTAAGATTTTAAAGTTTAAATTACTCCTTGAATCAAGGGTTGCAGAATAGATGCTGTGTTAACTAATGTGAAAATAGTATGAATCTCACTGTATATCTCCATCAGAACCCTCAGGCGCTCCAGATGCATTTTCAGTGAGCAGCAAGATATTGAAAGGATTTTTTTTTTTTTTTAGCAGAAGGTCTCAACAGTGGGTTTAAAATATTCAGAAAACCAGGTTGTAAATAGATGTGTTGTCATCCAGGCTTTGTTTTTCCTTTTATAAACATGGGCAGGGTGGATGCAGTACAATTCTCAATGGCCCTAGCATTTTCAGAATGGTAAATGAACACTGGATTCAACATCACGTTGCCAGCTGCATTAGCCACTAACAAGAGAGTCAGCCTGCCCTTTGAAGCTTTGAGCCAGGCACTGACTTTTGTTCTCCAGCTGCAAAAGTCCTAGATGGCATCTTCTTCTAATAGAAGTCTGTTTTGTCTGCATTGGAAAATCTGTTGGTTGGTGTAGCCACCTTCACTAATGATCTCAGCCAGATGGTCTGGATAACTTGAAACTTCTATATTAGCACTTGCTGCTTCACCTTACAATTTTGTGTAATGAAGATGATTTCTGAATCTCATCTTCTACACCTCTCTCAGTCTTTATAGAATTGAAGAGAATTAGGGCCCTGTTTTGGATTAGGCTTTGGCTTAGGAAGTGTTGTGGTTAATTTGATCTTCTATCCATTAAAATACTCTTAAATCAATAATAAGCCTGTTTCAATTTTTTATCATTCTTGTGTTCACTTGAGAACTTTCATTTCCTTCAGGAACTTTTTCTTTGTATTCCCAATCTGGCTAACTGGTGCAAGAGGCCTAGATTTTAGACGATCCTGGCTTTCAACATCCTTCCTCACTAAGCTTAATCATTTCTAGAGTTTGATTTGAAGTGAGAGATGTGTGACTCTTCATTTGAAATACAGAGGCCACTGTGGGATTATTAATTTGCATAATTTCAATAACATTGTATTACAGGAAATAGGGAGGCCCAGGAAGAAAGAGAGATGGGGGAATGGCCGGTAGATGGAGCAGTGAGAACACACACATTTATCGATTAAGTTCACCATCTTACATGTGTGCCCTGAACAATTACAATAGTAAAGTCAAAGATGGCTGACCACAGAGCACCGTAACAAATGCAATAGCAATGAAAAAAATGAAATATTGGGAGAATTACCAAAATGTGACACAAAGACACAAAATGAGCAGGTGCTGTCAAAAAAAAAACGGTGCTAGTAGACTTGCTCCATGCTGCAAACCTTCAATTGTAAAGTGCAAATAAAGCAAAACACAGCATCAGTCACTGTCAGAATTTCAGCCCTCACCTGGAAAAGATGTTCTCCTTTTTATTCTCCCATCAGAAAATCTGAACAAAAAGAAACCAGAGACAAAAGGAACAATAAAAGCCCCTCTTTCTCTTTCTAAGATGAGCCACAACAGTTAATTTTCCAGCCAAGTCTCTACTGACAATTTATCGTAAACTAAATGACCAGCTACTGATTGAATATATTTATATTATATATTATCATATTATACAATAATATATTATATGTTATAATATATTACTATAGTGTATATTATAATTATTTATTAAAATAATAAATCTGTTTTCCTTAGCAAAGAATGAGTAGAAAAGACAAACTTATTTTACAGTCATAAGGAAGCATTGAGCAAAAGACATAATCTTTGAAGTGAGAGTCATGTATCTGGATTTTACATATGACAATTTACTATGCCATGATCCTGGGCAAGTGTTTTCACTTCTCTGCGTTTCATCTTCCTCATCTATAAAAAAGGAAAAAAATGAAACCTAGACTGCAAGGTAAGTGAGAGGTTTAAAACCAGAAAATAGGATGTGTTTGGCAAACAGGCACTCCTTGAATTCTATTATCTACCTCTTATCTAATAGACTTATAAAAATATGCTTTCACTCTTCTTCACTGCCACCGTCCCACCCACATTCTTACCCATCTAGCCAAACTGGGGGATTTCTTGGTAAAAATTAAAAAGTAGAATGAGGGCTGGAAATTTCCCATATACATTTAGATGTGTTAAGGAGAAACCCCAGGACTCTGCTAATTTCCTTTCTTGGCTATTTAGCTGAGGATAACCTCCAGGGAGATGTAAACAAAGTTTTGGTTAAAGTATGGTGAGACAGAATCTCTAGGTTACCAAGAATTCAAATCTTAACCATGAGTTAGTAACGTTTAGATTTCTTGTAAAGAGATGGGAGGAAAGTTGGGATTGAGTTTGAGAAATGAGGCATTTAACAATCTTTTATTTTGCTACTTCCTAGATAGAATATGAAACAAAATTGAGAAAACCACATTTACACTTTGTAAAGCTTTTAAAGCTTTTACATTAATTATTTTTATTTTAGCTTCTTTCTCTTCTACTGGTATCACTTGTTCTCACTGAGACAACACACAGAATTAACAACAACAAAATGACCTCCTGAGGGCTCAATTTCCTTCAAATAAAATGAAAACAAAGATGACTGCCTAGTCTACTGACATCAAAGCCATGAAGGAAACTCTGGCTAATGTTTAGACCACCTAATACTAGACCACTGTTCATTACAAGTCAATATATTATAAATATTTCATTGAAATTTGACAATAAGTTTCATATAATTAGTAAACATTTTATCAGAGGTACATTTTTGTCAAAGGTTTCTCACTGTCATTTGGAGAAAATGCAAGTTATCCTTTAAAATATGAAAGCCAAGTACACACTTTGAACTCCCATTGTGGCTAAGTTATTTGTACCTACCTCTGTGCCCTCATAGTAATACCTTTGCCTCAATTAAGAATTTACACTGTATATGTCACAATTTATAACATTGTCTCCCTCCTAAACAGAAAATTCATTGAAGATAGAGCAATATCTGATCTTCCAAAGCCAAGTATGGACCTAATATCAGATCCATAATTTTTTTTTTTTTTCAAGAAAATGAAGAAACATGAGAAACCCTCAAGTTTCTTTTTCTGATAATGTGACGGTTAAGAAACTGAATACAATCTCACTGAACTCAACTAAGTATCTTAGAAAAAATAACTTAATCTTATATGCATCAGTGAGCTAGAGAGCAAGTAAAATATCCTCCTGATAAAGCAATAAATAAAAGTAGGAACAGAGGACTACAATGGAGTACCAAGGATAAATTTTACACTGAGGGTGTTTACTGACCAGCATGAACTTGCACTTCAGTGTTCACAGTTTCAGAGGGCATAAAGAACAAGAGATAAAATGTCTACCCAATATAAAGGGTCTACAAGGATACCATCTTGCCATTAACCTGTGGTGCCAGACACCACACACAGTACAAAATGTTGAAGCAAAACTAAACATATATCCCCTCTCACTAAGATGATGTTAGGGGAAATCAAGAGACACAAACTTTAATAAGTGTAAAGAAAGAAAACATCATTACTCATAATTTCTAATCTTAAGCTAATTCTTATACCAGTTTCAGTCTAAATTCATGCTATCTTATTGGTTCCATCATGTGGAGATGAAAACTTAATTGCACATTAACTGATAATGCCCATAAGCAACTGATAGAAGCAAATGTGAATCCTCTCTAGAGAAATTCACCTTCATTCCAGATCTCAAAACAGCTGTTTTGCCACAAATAAAACTGATTAAACTGAACCTAACAAGGCACACAAGGAGACAAGGTACCATGAGTGAGAAGCAATAAAAGCAACAGAGCGGATCTAGGACTGATAGTAGTGAAACTTTTAGGTAGAGTCTATAAAACAAGTGTTCAGTTGTATTAGGTTTCTGAAATGGTGTTCAGTTATAGTATTCAAATTTTTGTATAACTTTCTCTCCTTGAATGGGAAATCTAGAGGTGATGACTTACTCAGAGAAATAGAAGACATCAAAAGTGATGGAACATTGTTTCCATGATTGTCTGTGACTGTGACTTCAGTCTTACTAGCACGTTCTGTCTTATATCTCCTTGACTTGCTTGCTCTAAGGAAATGAACTGTAATGTTAAAGAGCAACTGAGGGTGACCTCCAACCTACTTCCAGGGAGAAACTGAAGCCTGTAACCCAACAGCCTGCAAGGAATTGAGTTCAGCAAACAATCACGAATCAACCCTCAAGATATACCCATAGCCCTTACTGATACCAGGAGTGCAACCTTGTGAGAACCCCTGAAGCAAGGGACTCAGCTGGGTGTGACATGGATTCCTGACCCATAGAAAATGGGAACTAATAAATGTGTGTTGTTTTAAACTGCTAAGTCTTCAGGCAGTTTGTTATGCAATAGATAATTAATACAATACAATACATTTAAAGAAATGAAAGCAAGCTTGAAAAATATATGTGAGGATAAAAAAGGTAAAGAGGAACCAAATATTTTTGAAAAAGTACCATATAAATCTTTATAGAGAATAAAAAGTTATACAAAAAATACAATAAAAGCTCAGAAGACGAGCTTTGCAGGAGACTGCAGATGAGAGAATTAAAAAAACTGGGGGAAAAGCTTGAATAAAATGCAACACAGAGAGAAAGACATAAGAAATAGCAAAAAGAAGTTCAAAGAAGTGTAGACTGGAGTACAGTCAATATTTTAAAACATATTGGCTGATAATTTTTCATAACTAATCAAAGACATCAACCAAAAGTGTTAAGAAGGTCATTAGTACAAAAATTGGTGACTCTGTCTAGAGTCTGTGGTTTAGTAATGTTAATACTTTGAGTCTTTACAAATGTACCATGGTAATGCAAGATGTTAACACATGGGGAAGCTGGATGGGTTGGTACATGGGAACATCTTTACTGTCTTTGCAACTTCTCTGTAATAATCAAAATTATTTCAAAAAAGTAAACTCAATAAATGTATTTGTGAGAAGGTATTCATAGTAGCCTAATTTCTTATTACATATAATTTTTCCCAACTGTGAAAAATAGAATAAAAGATAAAATTTTTATGATAGTAAAATTGTTAAGTGGGAACATACTAAGCCAATAGACATAAAGTAATTAAAGCTGATAATTATGACTTTGGTGAGTATGTAAAAATGTCTTCTGTTATAAGGTTAAGTTGAAAAGCAGAATATATATATGTAATGATAGTGTAAATATTGTAAGAATATATACATACTTACATATACCTAAAAATATTGCACATACATAAGTTTGTATGCTTTTAAACAAAGTCTATAAGGAAATGCCAAAACACAAAATAGTGGATAATAGGATAATAATGTTTTTCACTTTAGTGTATTTATATAATTTTTAAGATAAGTATAAAATGTTTTCAAATACAGTCTCTCAAAACTAATGATTTGAATATTCCATTATTTGGCAGTAAAATTTAATGAAAGGTTATAAACATAACTCAAAACTTCATTTGACTTGAAGAAATAGTGAATTTGGAAGATTTAGTCCTTATGAAAAGAGGGAAAAGCCTTAAATTGCTTAAGATATAAAGATCTCTAATCACAACAGATTCAGAGGTGATGGATTGATTAACTGCTATAACATGGCTTTTTAAAACAAGATGATTTTGAAACTATCAAATTCCTCTTTTTAATTAAAGCAAAGAAGAAAAAGATGCATACATGTGTGTGCGTGTGTTGGGGTAGGTGATGTGGATACTCTTGAAAATCCCTGAAAGGTGTTGAAGAAAGACATTTATTAAGTATAGCATCAGGATAAGTGAAAAGGGCTTGTAAGGAATTAGAGTGGTAGGCAAAGTCCATTGTAAGACCTTCAGTTCATTAATTCTGATCTTATTAACTCATTTGTTATCAGAGTTCTAGAAATGAGTTTCTTTGTGATTCATTCTTCAGCTCATGGGCCTGAATTCTTAGACATTTCGATAAACCAAAATGTCTAAGGTTACTGAAGGTTACTGAGGCCACATGTCTTTCACAGTCATACATACAAATTGACAGGCAATGATCAAGGTGTAGACCATGACAGGTTCAAATCTCAGAGTGCAGGTAAAAATAATTTTATATGTTTTACTCTCTTGGGAGGTTTATTTAGCTTGACTTGGTTCATTTTGTCCTCATTTTCAAACAAATTTAAGGCAGAATGTGGCTTAAATACACTATCAGTTATTTACATAAATCATCCCTGAAGGTATGTATCTTTTTTTTTTAACTTGAAGTTAGAGCTCCAATCAGAAATGTCATAATCAGTTACCCAAACACTAAGTCCTGATTATTCTGTCAGCATTATAATTATTTTAATATCTTTTCAAAGAAGCCCACATTCACAGCACTTCAATATTAAAATCAAAAGAGTATATTTTAAAACTTCACAAACTTCCTCTCTCTAAGGAATATACAGTAGTCTTTCCTCCAATATTTGGAACATCAAGAATGGATTTAATGAGTGGATACAACTAACTTCAGTCTTAGAATTCAGGGGAAAAATACCGCAGGCTCATATGATGATTCTTTTTCTCTGCCCTTTTCCTATCTAGTTGAGGGACAGCTAGACTGATTGTGCCATTGCATTTTTCTATTTTCTGAATTCATAACCATTAAGTGCAGATTTCTGATGCAAAATGCTCACAAACCATAAATGAGAAATCATTTGAACATAAATTTTAATTATCTTAAAACTCTCTTTAAAATTCTTTCTGTATTTAAGTGACAGATGAATTTCATGTAGCACAGAACAAATTTTTGAGTCCAGTTTATCAAAGTGAATGCTTCTCTTTTTTTCTCTTGGAAAACTAATATTCAATGTGTTGACACTATTAACAGAGAGTAAAGAAGAATTGGATTATGTTTTCAAAGAAGTGGGTGTGTCATTATTTCTCATTGACAGTTTTATGAAGAGCAATCAAGTTGGCTAAACTCAGGGTTGGCAGATGGTCTTGGGGATTCTGTGTTTTTTGAGAAAGTGTTGCCTTATGGTTGGCACTCCAGGCAACCTTGCTGGCTCAACAAAGCTAAGTGGGAACTTACTCCTTTTCTTTTTTACTGCATTCAGCCCCTTGGAAAAAATTTTATGTATAGAGATATATGTACACACAGAAAGTTAATTCTCTTCATGAGTTTGGTTTTCTTTATTACAATATGGATCTTTGGGTGAAAGCTCATGTAGAGGAGATTTAATCTACAATTGACTATACTGCTGGGCATACACACTGAGGAAACCAGAATTGAAAGAGACACGTGTACCCCAATGTTCACTGCAGCACTCTTTATAATAGCCAGGACATGGAAGCAACCTTGATGTCCATCAGCAGATGAATGGATAAGAAAGCTGTGGTACATATACACAATGAAGTATTACTCAGCCAGTAAAAAGAATACATTTGAATCCATTCTAATGAGGTGGATGAAACTGGAGCCGATTATACAGAGTGAAATAACCTGGAAAGAAAAACACCAATACAGTATACTAATGTATATATATGGAATTTAGAAAGATGGTAACGATAATCCTGTATGCGAGACAGCAAAAGAGGCACAGATGTATAGAACAGTCTTTTGGACTCTGTGGGAGAGGGAGATGGTGGGATGATTTGGGAGAATGGCATTGAAACATGTACAATATCATATAAGAAGCGAATCACAAGCCTAGGTTCGATGCAGGGTGCAGGATGCCTGGGGCTGATGCACTGGGATGACTTGGAGGGATGGTGTGTGGAGGGAGGTGGGAGGGGGGGTTCAGGATTGGGAACACATGTACCCTCGTGGTGGATTTATGTTGATGTGTTGCAAAACCAATACAATATTGTAAAGTAAAAAAATAAATAAATAAATAAATAAAAGGAAAAAAAGAAGTTGGCTTTCACAAGATAAGATATGGGCAGGGGGAGATGTTTGAGGGGCTATGGCACAGCAGGTAAGCTCTTAACATTAAATCTGTACTGATTCAGTTGAACTATAAAATAATATATCACATGTATTTTGGGAATCAAAGTTGGTCAGAATGTCAGACACTATACTGTCAGTTCTAAGAGAGAGGTGGTGTCATCCACCTACACAGCTACTTCCCACTCAAGAATAGACTGTGCAACCCATTTACATGGTTGATGAAAGCCTGTCTTGATTTGGATTGGTATTAATTCACATGACTGCGCTACCTTCCCAACTAATCTTCCCATCTCCCTCTTGTCCCACCTCCAGTTCATTCTTCACAGACAGGAAAGAAGAAGAATAAAAAAAAATCATTAATTGGATCACATCACGACTCTGTGAGAAACCTTTCAGACCTGTTTACTTCTTAGAACAAGACCCAGACTCTTTCCCTGGCTTGCTACAATTTGGATCCTGAATATCTCACTCTGCTCTTGTGCCATCTCCCTTGTTCACCCTAGTCGGTTGCATGCCTTCTTTTGATCACTTTATTCCAATCTCTCTCCCACCTCAGAGTCCTACATATGCTATTCCACCTGGCACACTCCTCCTCCACTTCAACTGATTCACTCCTTGTCGCCCAGGTCTCAGCTTAAATGCCAGTTCTTCAGAGGGACCTTTCCCATCCTTTTAATCTAAAGTAGCTTCCTATCACTGCTACTCCCTCTCCCTCCCATTATTCATAATTCAGTCTCTTCACTGGCTTCTTTAATGGTACTTGTCACATTTACATAATTTTATTGATTTACTTGTTTGCTCTCCTTTCCTGAGTTCTGATGGAAGCTAGCATGTGATACAAAAATCTTCACACTCTGTGCCCAGTTCCTCTCTCCAGGCCTTTGCTCTAGACCTCCTTTTCTTCAGTCTTCCTACTCTTTTCTTTCCAGACTTCTAACCAGACAGTCAGGCCATTGCTCACTGCCCAGGTATCTTTTTACATCTATTTATTTTATTATTTCAAATCATTTCTCCTTCCTTACAAAGTAAATGACCAGGTTTACTTGTCACAACTCCACACTTTAGGAAGCATTGTCCTCTTGAATGGCTTCAAATCCAATTTCAAATGTGGTGGAAGCAACCACTTGTCCATTTTTGGCCTTCATGCACTTACCCAACTCATAAATAACATTTTATCATGAGGAAGAGGAAAGCAGCCCCTGACCGGAACTGGCTGGGCACCACCAGCCAAACCTTGGTATTTCTAGAAACTGGCCGGGAACTCACATCTGTGCTGTGCTATTCTCATGTTGAATACTGACGCAGTTTTGCAGAGCATCAACATTGGACAAGGGCTTCCCATGACTGCAGTGGATCAAGACAAAATAAGACCAGTCTGTAATCACTTATAAACACTGTAAAAAAAGATACACATGGTTCAAACCACAAAAAATGACCACACAACCTCTTATCATAGTTGAAATGATTGAGTGTGGCTTCTTTGCCCAAGTATAGCTTTAGCTTCCCTTCAATCATCTTGTCTTATAGATAAGATTTATTAAGATGCACATTCGTAGAATTGTCTCACTTCCTGATATCTTCCAGTACACAGTAAAGTCCCAACCCTTTGAATACTCCCCCAAATAGGGTAACATAAACCCAAATTCTATAGTAGGTCCTTTCTAACACTCTCTTACTGAGATGCTCCATAGATTCCCACCATCTTGTAACAATAGGTCCTACTTGTGAAGCTACAGGACTCTGTCATCTGTGGCTAGAGAGCACTGACAGTCTCTTTCATCTCCTTCAGCTTGTTTTTGGTACAAAGTCAAGGAGGTTAGCTGGTACAACAACTGTAGTTGGCAGGGGTGTCTGAGTCCCCTGCTCATGCTGCTGACCAAGGGCATGTGTCATGCATGGGCCCAATCTGGGTATACCATTTTCATCTTTTGCTTGACCAATTCTGGGCTGACTCAATGATTTAGAAGAATTGAAACAATCCAGCTGATGGGAAGTTATAGATAGATGGACACTGCCCCATGGTCAAGTACTCTGTGACCATCAAGACCTGCTAACACATCAGGAGCTGCTCAGTTCAGTTCAGTCACTCAGTCATGTCCGACTCTTTGTGACCCCATGAATCGCAGCACACCAGGCCNAAAGTTTCAGAGAATAGTATGGTCATTTGAAAAGTTCAAGTATCATCCTAATTGAATTGACAAAATCCAAGAAAGTTATTTGTTTGATGTATCACTTGTGAAAAAGTCAAATGTTTATCACCTCACTTTGTGAAAAATATGTTTTCCCCAGGATAGAGAAATAAGCTGTACATTCTTTGTGGGCCATTAACATATGCAGAACATTATTTTTTCCTAAAATTTGTCCTCAGAATAATATTGTCTGTTATTTCATTTTCTCTATTCTCTTGAAAATGAATTAAGTTTAAGAACACTTTTGAAAATAATTTATTTTTGGATGTGCTGGGTTTTTGCTGCTTTGAGGGCTTTTTTCTAGTTGCAGTGAGTGGGGGCTTCTCTGTTGCCGTGCACGGGCTTCTCACTGCAGCGGCTCCTCTTGTTGCAGGGCATGGGCTCTGGGGCATGCAGGCTTCAGCATTTGCAGTTCCTGGGCTCTAAAGTATAGGTGCAATAGTTGTGGCACAGGGGCATGTGGGATCTTCTTGGCCCAGGGATTGAACCCATGTCTCCTGCATTGGTAGGTGGAGTCTTTACCACTGAGCCAGCAAGAAAGCCGAAAGAACACTTTTGAATTTTATTTCTTCTTGGATCTTAGAAAATTCCAGCTGCCAACGTGTTGGGTCAGGATAAGAATCTCAGTAAAGGGACTTGGTAATGGGCAAATGTATAGGAGGAATAAAAGCGGGAGTGTTGTCACAAAAGCCAGAGAGGCTTCCAAAAGTAAGAGATCATTGATAATGGTAAGTGCTGCAGTGAAGTCAGGTAAGATGTGAATGAAAAATTGTCCACTGGGTTTTGCAACAAAGAGGTTATTAGTGAATTTAGCAGGAGTGAATTCTTTTAAGTGTCAGGAGTTACAAGCTTAAATGAAGTGGGTTGAAACTTCACTTCAAAAGGAGTAGAAGATTATCAAAGTCGTCTTAGTAGGTCATGGCAAACTAAGGAATTTCTGATGTATCTTCATTGCTAAAAGTCCTCTAAGGACAATGACAGTCTTGATAATGATGATAATAACAAAGATGATGATGATGATATTTAAGATTTCTTGAGCACCTCCAGTATACCAGGCACTGCAATACACACTTTTTACATATTGGCTCCTATAACCATCACAGCAAACACTTTACGTATAAATGAGATTTTAATAGGTCAGCTCTTCTTCATCTGCTTATTCCCCTTGATGCCTACCTGCCTACCTCTCTTCCTTTATTTCTTTCTTTCTTCCTCTTTTCTTCTTTTCCTTCCTATCATCTCTAGCAAATATCTATTTAACTCTTTTTATATTCCAGGTAGTTTGCTATATATGCAAGAAATACAGTAGTGATGAAAATACTTTGGCAATCTTTCTCCTTTGCTTCTTGAGAAAAAGTCTTCCTTGAATACTTTAGTTCCTATAACCCATCACTTTCTGCATATCAAACTACCTCCATTGGCTAAGGAGAGTTTCCCAGAATGCTATTTTTACTTCTTTGCTCTCTCAGGATCTTTCATACTAGCCTCCACTTCCATATGCTTAATTTTCTAGGAAGGCCATAAAATTAACATATATTTAAACTTATCTGAGAAAGCCTTTGTGTTTAAAGTGTGAGACCTTGGGGGTATCTCTGGTTAGAACAAACTCAGATGAGCATGGTGAAGAAAAAGGTTTTTGCAACTCTCATTTGTATTGTTTCTTCTAACATCCTAGCCCAGGAACTTCAAAAACATTCTTTAAATATTGCTTATCTTTATTTTGTGAAATATTTTCTTAAATCACCTTACTCTCCTATGTATATTTCTCTCATTTTTGTCTTTCCTGTCACTAGCACCCCTCAGCAGACACTATAATACTGCAGATGCCTCATTTCTTTCACTCCTACATTCAGGGTACATCCCCACCACGGCCGCCAGTAGCCCTTCTCAACACATCTCTTTGGACACAGCCCCACCCACTCCTAGAAGACCATAGGCACCAGGCCCTCTGTTTAAATTACACCAGATAGTATCCTTTTTATTCAAAGTTCAAATGGGCCTCAGGTGACATTTTTTATAAGCATCTGTTTAGCCATAGTCCTGTGAATATTCTGTACTTTATTGACTCCATCTTTTATTTTAAATCCACCTTTCTCTCAATTTTAGGAACCTTGTAGAAAGTTATAGCACAGCATCATTTTTGTGTGCTGAATGATGGTGGAGTTTGCTTTTGTGTTGCATTTGAAATTCTGCCATCAGCACACCAAAGACTACATCCTCAGGAACCATGCTAGCTTGTTAAGGTAGGAGACCTTTTGCTCCTTCTCGCTTACATGCTGTGACTTTGAATTCAGCCTTCATGCAGCAGCTTTACAGTTTTATGTAAATCTCAAGGAAGATTTTGATTCTGTTTGGAAAATGTTCACCATTGATTTAATAAGTAAATTGGTAAGGTTTTTAATTATATTTTTGGAAAGTATTCTGCTAAAATTGGGTTCGCTAATTGGCTCCCTGTAAAGAATATTGAAATCAGAAATGTTTTCTTCACATTTAATGAAATGTACAGTAATTTTAACATATCTAGTACAATTCTCCTAAATGTGGCAACAAATATTTGACATTAAAAATGCCTTGAGTTTTTTTCTCATCCTTATTTCTGATGTTATATTTTAATATCTGATTCCTAGGGTTCCCTGAGATCAAGAGAAATTGAAGTTCACCTTAAAGTAATGATATATCTTCCATTGTTTACATTTTTATGCCTCAGTCCTTATATTTGATTTCAGTGCTCTTTTTCCTCTGTCATTGTTGTAAGAAAAATAATTTGACTATTCCGTGAAGCTTCTGGCAGAAGGATTTTTTTCTACAAAAACTTGAGTCATATGTGATTTGAAATCAAGTTGATACTATACCTGAATATTTAATAATTCAATTTTACATTATAATCAGTTTTTCTGTTTCCTTTTTACAACTTTTTGCTTCACTGAGATTTTGTAAAGCTCTAAATTCACAATTAGGAAATATTCTGTTTTGGGCTGTACCATAAACATAAAATTATTGTATTCCAAACTGATTAATTCAGAAATTAAAGTTACACAAACACAACATATGAGAATGCAGAACAAAACTGAATAAATCTGATTCTTCCAGCCAAGAGGTAGAGATTACCCAACACACACATACGTTAAAAGTGTCTTGGAGTTTAACTTCTTTTTTTTTTTTTTTTGTATTTTTAATATGTCAACCAAAAATTAACACAGGAGCTTGCAACTAAGAAAAGAGTTTCTTTGGGATTTTAAAAATTGAGACACAGATTCAGGTAACCCTGAAATTTTAATCCTGAAAGATTAATCCAGTGAAACAAAGGACTCAGGGGCTTATAAAGACAAAAAGGAATGAGGTTGTTGAAAATTGCCTGATGAGAATTGTGATTCACTGATGCAAGTCAGAAAATAATTGTTCTCAAGGAATTGTGAGTTGTTTTAGGGTAAAGGGTCTGATATTTTGAGTTTCTGGCAGATGCTGGCAGATGTCCTGGATGTCTTCACTGGAATCATAAGTGGTCAAAAGACCAGGTTCCATCCAGGCTGACACTTCCTCTGCAGCCTCCCAGCTCTATTGAGAGAGCGCTCAGCAATACCACCCCCTTTTTGATTTTCCTTTCACATGTTTCCTCACTCACACTACTCATCCAAATGTAAGCCAAACAAACAGTGACATATTCTGTCTTAGAATGGCTTTTATTACAGAGCTTCTAGAAGAAGTTAAAATCTTTTTTTACTGACCTAGCACAGAGTAGACTTTCAAGTATGTATTGAATGTGGGAATGATGACCCTGATGGACAGACATGTAGTGTGAAAGATGATGAGTGGAGAGAAAGATGAGTGAAAAGACAGTAAAGGAAAAAAAACTGATTGGGGGATGGTAAGAGGAGAGGTAAATAGAAAGGCTGTTAAAAAGGATGGAGACCAAAAAGCAAGATATATAGAACAGTAAGTGTTGGAGAAGGAAATGGCAACCCACTCCAGTGTTCTTGCCTGTAGAATCCCAGGGACAGGGGAACCTGGTGGGCTGCCATCTATGGGGTCGCACAGAGTCAGATACGACTGAAGCGACTTAGCAGCAGTAGCAGGTAGCTCTGTGTGTGTGTGTGTATGTGTGTGTTTTCTCTGTGCCATGTGTTGGTAATTTACATGGCAGTATTTTGAGCACCAGTATCATTGACAACATAATCCGTTTGTTAGAATTTTCAAAACAACTAAAGAGAAGGAAATGGCACCCCACTCCAGTACTCTTGCCTGGAAAATCCCATAGACGGAGGAGCCTGGTGGGCTACAGCCCATGGGGTAGCTAAGAGTCAGGCACGACTGAGCAAATTCACTTTCACTTTTCACTTTCATACACTGGAGAAGGAAATGGAAACCCACTCCAGTGTTCTTGCCTGGAAAATCCCAGGGATGGGGGAGCCTGGTGGGCTGCCATCTATGGGGTAGCACAGAGTCAGACACGATTAAAGCGACTTAGCAGCAGCAGCAGCAGCAGCAACCATCACTTTGCAGTTACAGAGTTTATGAACCAGTACTTTGTTTTCATTTGGTTGTAATAAACATGGATTTAGGTACAGAATTATTTTCTTAATTGCCAAGACTGAGGAAGGAAGGTATGGTATTAGAAGGAAATTTCACAGTGAATACATATGACTCCTATGACATTCACTCCACTGACTCACACACTCAAATTCTTTCTTTTTTTTTTTTTAATTTATTTATTTATTTATTTTTAAATTTAACTTTACAATACTCTATTGGGTTTGCCATACATCGACATGAATCCACCACAGGTACACACAAGCTCCCAATCCCGAATCTCCCTCCCACCTCCCATCCCCCTCAAATTCTTTCTGTAGTATGCCAGTAAACCTCACTAGCCAACCAAATCTCAGGCCACTGAGATCTGCTTCCCAGAGTTCCTGAATAATTTATTCAAAAGACTAAGTATAATCACATGAGTATATGTGTGCTAAGATGCTTCAGTCATATCTGGTTCTTTGTGACCCACATGGATTGTAGTGCACCAGGTTCCTCTGTACATGGGATTCTTCAAGCAAGAATATTGGAGTGGGTTGCCATTTCCTTCTCCAGGGGATCTTCCTGACCCAGGGATCCAAAGCAAGTCTCTTATGTCTCCTGCATTGGCAAGAGGCTTCTTTACCACTAGTGCCACCTGGGAAGCCCAATAATCACATGATGCCACATTAAAATTATTGGTACAGTGAGTGCCAGATGTGTATAGGGGCTTACTATTAAATGGCTATTTTGTTTTGTTTCTCTAAAAACATTAGAGATTTTGAGCAAAATCGGATGCCCTGGGGAGCAACCCACTGGATGTCCGTCCCTGAAAAGTGACTTAGTGTTTCCACAATATGCAGCAGTCGTTATTTCTGTGCTTACCTAGATGACTGTGGCTATTAAACACTGATTTGTTTTAAATGTACTTCTACTTTTATCCTATCAGTTTAAGGAAATGTAAAACACTCACCTTTTCAAAATCTAAAGGTCATTCCCAAATGCCATAGAGAATTTGAAAATGCTGAACTGTCTTAAAAATCTCTGCTTATTCTTTGAGGTATTAGCTTTAAAATAATTAAATATACAGCATGACTGAAAAACATGAGTAAGAAAAATACATATATGAAAGTAAAGTATTCAATTAAGTTTTATGGTATTAATTGCACACAATTAATCTTTATTGCTCACAGTGCTCACTTAATAGGAAAATAGAGGAATATTAATTAGTGAAATATGTCTCATATCAGTATTTTTTCCAGTATGTGTACATTTTAAGTAACTGAAAATGCCTTTGCTCTTAAGAGATTTTAGAGATTCAGCCTCTGCATTTGTAATTAAAGATTTCATTTTTAGAACCCTCATAGGTGTGACTAAAAAGGGAAATGAGCCATAACCATGTTAATACTACCTTTTGCTCAGAACTATCTGCTTACCAAAGTTTATGAAAAGTACAACTAGGTAATCCTGAGAAGATAAGGTTTCTGACTCTAATTGGTTTTCCCCACTCTGCAGGTTATTATGTAATTCCTAATGAAATTTTTATATTGATCAGTTTCAAAAATTGCCTTGTCATATGTCAGAAATTTTAATCATCAATCTGGTATGCATTTTTAAAATGTGGCACATTGGTGGAAAAGGAAAAATAGTTTCTATTTTAACTTATGAAAATAATCAATTATAATTTAATTATTTAAGAAAAGCAAACATACTTTGCATATACTTTTATCAAACTGAATATAAATTACCAGTCAATAACTTGATGAAGGTGAAAGAGGAGAGTGAAAAAGTTGGCTTAAAGCTCAACATTCAGAAAATGAAGATCATGGCATCTGGTCCCATCACTTCATGGGAAATAGATGGGGAAACAGTGGAAACAGTGTCAGACTTTATATTTTGGGGCTCCAAAATCACTGTAGATGGTGACTGCAGCCATGAAATTAGAAGATGCTTACTCCTTGGAAGAAAAGTTATGACCAACCTAGATAGTATATTCAAAAGCAGAGACATTACTTTGCTGACTAAGGTCCGTCTAGTCAAGGCTATGGTTTTTCCTGTGGTCATGTATGGATGTGAGAGTTGGACTGTGAAGAAGGCTGAGCACTGAAGAATTGATGCTTTTGAACTGTGGTGTTGGAAAAGACTCTTGAGAGCCCTTGGACTGCAAGGAGATCCAACCAGTCCATTCTGAAGGAGATCAGCCCTGGGATTTCTTTGATGATGCTAAAGCTGAAACTCCAGTACTTTGGCCACCTCATGTGACGAGTTGACTCACTGGAAAAGACTCTGATGCTGGGAGGGAATGGGGGCAGGAGGAGAAGGGGACAACCAAGGATGAGATGGCTGGATGGCATCATCGACTTGATGGACGTTGAGTCTGCGTGAACTCCGAGAGATGGTGATGAACAGGGAGGCCTGGCGTGCTGCAATTCATGGGGTCGCAAAAAAGTCGGACACGACTGAGCGACTGAACTGAACTGAACTGAACTTCTAAGTTAAAGACAGAGCTATAACTGCAATCCTCTTATATTTGAAACTTTAGAGATTTTTTTACTCCTCCGGACATAGATCAGAGAAAGCAATGAATCACTGACCAGCAATTTCCTTTCTACTTATCAAAACAACAAACAAACAAACATATCACTGGTAAAATAAATACACAGATTACTGCTCAACAGAAATATAAATATAACTATATATATATTCTAAACAAATTTACTTTTTATCCTTATTATTAAATTGTTACTCATATAACAAAGTATAAGATGGAAAACATGTATATAGCCTTTTCCATTTTCCATCTTATACTTTATTATATGTGCTTCCCTTGTGCCTAAGCTGGTAAAGAATCCATCTGCAATGCAGGAGACCTGGGTTCAATCCCTGGGTTGGGAAGATCCCCTGGAGAAGGGAAAGGCTACCCACTTCAGTATCCTGACCTAGAGAATTCCATGGATGGGGTCGCAAAGAGTTGGACATAACTGAGGGACTTTCATACACACACATAGGTACACATATATGTATATATACATAAAAACATTTAAAAACACATGCATATAAACATATCCTTTATGAATCCCATGNTCCTGACCTAGAGAATTCCATGGATGGGGTCGCAAAGAGTTGGACATAACTGAGGGACTTTCATACACACACATAGGTACACATATATGTATATATACATAAAAACATTTAAAAACACATGCATATAAACATATCCTTTATGAATCCCATGAGGGCATTCATAAACTGTGTGTCCTAAGCAAAACAGATGCCATGAGAGCCAACAAAGTGCCATTACTATCCTTAACTGACCAGATTGTTCAAATCTTAACAGGAGTATGGGTAGTAGATTGAAAACAGCTCTTCTAGAAGTCCCCAGACACAGTGAACTGAGAGAAAAGAGATAATACCCATTGCAGTTCACACTCTGGGAGCTGCTCTAAAGGCAAAAATCTTATGATTGTAAAATCTAATATCCAAGAAAACTTTTGAATTGATTTAAGGAATATTTCTAAATTTATGTCTCTTGCAAAAATGTTCATACTTACATTAATTGATATCTACTGTAGAAAAAGGTAAATCATCTCCTTTATTCCAAAAGGATGCAGGTTTCTTTAGAAAGCAATATGGCCACCACAATGTTTTAAGCATTTGTCTGCATTGTACCTCCTGCCAGATTCCCTTTTCTTTCTTCTTGTCTGTGAATTCCTTGTTTTTAAATCCCAGTTTGAATATATCATATTTCTGGAAGATTTCTCTGGCTGATTTCCATCACTACCTTCAAGGAGTTTCTTTTATCCTCCTCTCTGAGAACTCTCTAGACTATATATCTTTTTGCTGGTGCTATCACTGAACTATACTATATTCTTTTCACAAATCTTTTTGTCCAAGCATATGTTTAAGAAATGTTTGTTTATATAGTAAAACTGCTGAAAATAGGGACTGAGTCTTAGAAATCTCACTTTCAGCAATGTCTGGCACAGTTCTTGACCTAGAATATGTGCTCAATAATCATTTTTTAATAAATGAGTGATGACTGTGACAGGCCCTGAGAAGTACCATTTTCCTCCAGTTTATTGAAAATGGAAGGATGTTTCGTAGAATCAGGGTTGTCACTTTAAAATGATGTATAAAGGAGATGAACAGTAGAATGATAGTTACCAGGGGCTATGGGAAAGGGGAAATGGAGAGGTGTTGGTAAAAATGGTACGACATATTGGTTATGCGTGATGAGTAAATTCTGAATATCTAATGTACCATAGTATAACTGTAGTTAAGGGTATTATATTGTATATTTGAAATTTGCTAAGATGACAGATCTTAAGTTTTATCATCCCCCAACCCAAAAAAGAAAGGAAATGAAATGATAACTTTATGAGGTGAGAAATTTGTTAATTAATTTGATTGTGGGGACTATTTCACTACTATATACATACATTATTTTTAATTCTTTATTGTACCTCAGTAAATCTGGGAGGGAAATGATGTTTAAAGAAGACAGAAAGTAGAATATGTCCCAAGATTAATACAGTGGCACAAATTTGTAAAAAAGCCTCAAAGGTCATTGTAAGCTAGGCTGACAAAAATGTCATGTAATCAATAACAATAACCAGAATCCCTTTTTATAGCATGTAAAGGAATATACTCATCACTATTACAGTGTTAAAGTGTAAAATAGAGAGCAAAACTATGACTCTTGGTTTGTTAAATCTTTTTCTTTACTGGCAATTGTTTTCAAAGGGGAAAAACTAGGGAAAAAAGTAAATCATGTAGAACTTAAAATTCAAGTTATCTAGGTGAGTCTTTTTGTCTCAAGTTTACAAAGATGGCCCTGAGAGCTGTCAAAAGAATATCTAGTGGTCCAAGATGTTGAAACAGTGCAAACCCTTAGACCCAGATTCTTTACCATCTAAGTCAACAGGGAAGCCCAAAATGACAGTATGATCTCTCTTCGCTTCCAAGGCAAACCATTCAATATGACAGTAATCCAAGTCTGTGCCCCAGTCACTAATGCTAAAGAAGCTGAAGTTGAATGGTGCTATGAAGACCTACAAGACCTAGACTAACACCAAAAAAAGATGTACTTTTCATCATAGGGGACTGGAATGCAAAAGTAGGAAGTCAATAGATACCTGGAGTAAGAGGTAAGTTTGGACTTGGGGTACAAAATGAAGCATGGCAAAGATTAACAGAGTTTGGCCAAGAGATCACACTGGTCATAACAAACACCCTCTTCCAACAATACAAGAGACGACTCTACACATGGACATCACCAGATGGTCAATACTGAAATCAGATCGATTATATTCTTTGCAGCTGAAGATGGAGAAGCTTTATTCAGTTAGCAAAAACAAGACCGGGAGCTGATTGTGCCTCAGATCATGGACTCATCATTGCAAAATTAAAGTTTAAATTGAAGAAAGTAGAGAAAACCACTAGGCCATGCAGGTGTGACCTAAATCAAATTCTTTACAATTATACAGTGAAATGACAAATAGATTCAAGGAAGTAAGTCTGATAGATAGAGTGCTGAAGAACTATGGACAGAGGTTCGTAACACTATAGCAGTTGATTACCAAAAACCATCCGCAAGAAAAATAAATGAAAAAAGCAAAATGGTTGTCCAAGGAGGCCGTAAAAATAGCTGAAAAAAAGAAGAGAAGCAAAAGGCAAAGGGGAAAATAAAAGATTTACCCATCTGAATGCAGAGTTCCAAAGAATAGCAAGGAAAGATAAGAAACCCTTCCTAAGTGAATGATGCAAAGAAATGAAGGCAAACGATAGAATGGGAAACCTTAGAGATCTCTTTAAAAAAATTAGAGATACCAAGGAAACATTTCAGGCAAAGATGGGCACGATAAAGGACAGAAACAGTATGGACCTAACAGAAGCAGAAGGTATTAAGAAGAGGTGGCAAGAATACACANAACGATAGAATGGGAAACCTTAGAGATCTCTTTAAAAAAATTAGAGATACCAAGGAAACATTTCAGGCAAAGATGGGCACGATAAAGGACAGAAACAGTATGGACCTAACAGAAGCAGAAGGTATTAAGAAGAGGTGGCAAGAATACACAGAAGAACTATAAAGAAAAGATATTAATACCCAGATAACCAGGATGGTGTGATCACTCATCTAGAGCCAGACATCTTACAGTGCAAAGTCAAGTGGGCCTTAGGAAGTATCCCTAGGAACAAATCCTAAAAGGTGATGCTGTGAAAATGCTGCACTCAGTATGCCAGCAAATATGGAAAACTCAGCAGGGACCACAGGACTGGAAATGTTGATTTTCCTTCCAATCCCAAGAAGGGCAATGCCAAAGAATGTTTATACTGCTGCACAGTTGTACTCATTTCACATGCTAGCAACGTTAATGCTCAAAATTCTCCAAGCCAGGCTTCAACAGTATGTGAACTGAGAACTTCCAGGTGTTCAAGCTGGATTTAGATAAGGTAGAGGAAAGTGAAAGTGAAGTCGCTCAGTCATGTCCAACTGTTTGGGACCCCATGGACTGTAGTCTATCAGGCTCCTCAGTTCATGGAATTTTCCAGGCAAGAGTACTGGAGTGGGNCTGGATTTAGATAAGGTAGAGGAAAGTGAAAGTGAAGTCGCTCAGTCATGTCCAACTGTTTGGGACCCCATGGACTGTAGTCTATCAGGCTCCTCAGTTCATGGAATTTTCCAGGCAAGAGTACTGGAGTGGGTTGCCATTTCCTTCTCCACAGGATCTTCCCGACCCAGGGATCAAACCCAGGTCTCCTACATTGTGGGCAGAAACTTTACCATCTGAGCCACCAGGGAAGTCCAAGGTAGAGGAACCAGGAATCAAATTGCCAACCTCCGTTGGATAATAGGAAAAGCAAGAGAATTTCAGGAAAACATCTACTTCTGATTCATTGACTATGCCAAAGCCTTTGACTGTTTGGATCACAACAAACTGTGGGAAATTCTTAAAGAAATGGGAATAACAGACCACTTTACCTGCCTCCTGAGAAATATGTATGCATATCAAGAAGGAACAGTTAGAAACAGACATGGAACAATGGACTGGTTCAAAACTGGGAAAGGAGTTCGTCAACTCTGTATGTTGTCACCCTACTTATTTAACACATGTGCAGAGTATATCATGTGAAATGCTGGGCTGGATGAAGCAGAAGCTGGAATCAAGATTGCTGGAAGAAATAGCAACAACATCAGATATGCAGATGACACCACTGTAATGGCAGAAAGTGAAGAGAAACTAAAGAGCCTCTTGATGAAGGTGAAAAAGGTGAGTGAAAAAGCTGGCTTAAAAATGAAGATCATGGCATCTGGTCCCATCACTTTATGGCAAATAGATAGGAAAACAATGGAAACAGTGACAGACTTTATTATCTTGGGCTCCAAAATCACTGCAGAAGATGACTACAGCTCTGAAATTAAGAGATGCTTGCTCTTTGGAAGAAAAGCTATGACAAACCTGGATAGTGTGTTAAAAAACAGAGACATTACTTTGTTGGACTAAGGTCTGTATAATCAAAGCTATGGTCTTTCCAGTAGTCATGTATCAATATTAGAGTTGGACCATAAAGAAGGCTGAGTGCTGAAGAATGAAGCTTTTGAACTGTGGAGAAGACTCTTGAGAGTCCCTTGGAACGCAAGGAGATCCAACCAGTCCATCCTAAAGGAAATCAGTCCTGAATACCCAATGGAAGGACTGATGCTAAAACTGAAACTCCAGTACTTTGGCCAACTAATGTGAAGAGCTGACTCATTTGAAAAGACCATGATGCTGGGAAACATTGAAGGCAGGAGTAGACAGGGACAACAGAGGATGATATGGTTGGATGGCATCACCTACTCAATGGACATGAGTTCAAGCAAGTTCCAGGAGATGATGAAGGACAGGGAAGCCTGGCATGATGCAGTCCATGAGGTCGCAGAGAGTCAGACACGACTGAGCAACTAAACAACAATAACCAGACCCAGGTGCTCGAAGTAATTAAAATGGTTAAGTTATGTGTATCTGTCTCTTAAAGGAACTAATGAGTCAGTAGACTTGTCAAACTTTGAAACAAATAAACAAATTATTAGATAATATTTAAGTACTTAGCAAAGAATGAGATAATTCTTTGAAGCCAGATGACATCACTAAAAATAAGAAATACCAAGCTAACATTTATTCTGTGGTAAGGGCTACTAGATTATGACCAAAAAATACTATTAGCTACCACCATTTATTAAATTAGCCACTTTATGCCAGATTCTGTGCTCAGCATAATATCTTTTGATTTTCACTGAGGTACTAGCATAGTATCTCAGAATCTCTTTGTGGGTAAGATAGAGAATAGGGATTAAAAGATATGCAGATTTCAACTGGTTGAAGACGTGTACCTAAAAAGACGATATTCTATAGTGGTCTTTTGCTGTCTATGTTGTCATATTACACTAGTATTAGAAACAAGGTGGGGAGTTTCTTGGTGACCTAGCTGGTAAGAATCCCAGGCTTTAACTGCCATGAACTGTCTTCTATCCCTGGTCAGGGAACTGAGATCCCACAAACCACACAGCAGCATTAAAAAGAAAGAAAGAAAGAAACAAGTTATACTGATTGCAGTTGTAGGTGGCTCAGAACTGAAGGTTATTACTACTAATAGTTATAAAATGACAGAAACAATATTACCTAACTACTTAGTGTGAAAATAGTAAGAAGCAGTATCTTACGAAATAATTATAAGTTTCTGAATTAAGGGTTTTTTTAAAGTTTTTAATTAATAGACTGTTTTTGGTACAGCTTCAAGTTTATAGAAAAACTGAGCAGAAAAGGCAGAGCTTCATATATCTACCTCACTGACACAGTTTCCCATTTTATTAACTTCTTATTAGTGTGGTACATTTGTTACAATTGATGAACTGACATTGATACATCATTATTAACTAAAATTCTTAGTTTACCTTAGAGTTCACTCTGCGTTGTATAGTCTTGTGGGTTTTGACAAATGTGTAAGGTCATGTATCCACCATTAGTGTATCATACAGCATAGTTTCATTGTCCTGATAATGTCCTTGCTCTACCTAGTCATCCTTTCTCCCTAGAAACCACTGGTCTTTTCACTATCTGTATAGTTTTGTCTTTTCCAGTGTGTTATGCAATTGGAGTTATAAGATACATAGCCTTTACAGATTGACTTATTTCACTTCTCGGTATGTGTTTAAAGTTCCACTGTGTCTTTTCGCAATCTTCCCAGATGGCTCAATGGTAAAAAAAGAAATTCACCCTGCAAGACACATGGGTTCAATCCCTGGGACAAGAAGATCCCCTGGAGAAGGGAATAACAACCCACTCCAAAATTCTTGCTTAGGAGGTCCCATGGACAGAGATGCCTCTAGCAGGCTATAATCCTTGGGATCACAGAGTCAGACACAATTTAGCAACTAAACAACAACAACATCTTTAAGTGGCTGGATAGCTAATTTATTTTTATCTCTGAATAACATTCTATTCTATGGATGTACCACAGTCTATCCATTCACCCACTGAAGAATATCTAATTTACTTTGAATGTTTTGCAGTTCAAATAAAACTTCTTTAAGCATTCATGTGCAAGTTTTTGTGTGGACTTTGGCTTTCAACTCATTTGGATAAATACCTAGGGGTATGATGTGTGGATTGAATGGTAAGGATATATTTAGCTTTGTATGATACTATCAAACTGTCTTCCAAGGTGGCTGTACAATTTTGCATCTCCACTGGCAGTGAATGAGAGTTTCTGTTTCTTAACATTCTCATCAGCATTTGCTGCTGTCAGTATTCTGGCTTTTGGCCATCCTGATACGTTTCTAGTTGCACTGAAATCAGGTTTTACAAAGCGAGTTTCACTAGGAATAAAACCACCATATGACCCAGTGATCCAACTCCTAGGCATATACCCTGAGGAAACCAAAATTGAAAAAGACACATGTATCTCATTGTTCATTGCAGCACCACTTACAGTGGCTAGAACATGGAGGCAAGCTAGATGTCCATTGACAGATGAATGGATAAAGAGGTTGTGGTACATATACACAATGGAATATTAATCATCCATAAAACGGAACACATTTGAGTCAGTTCTGATGAGGTGGATGAACCTAGAACCTATAATAGAGTGAAGTAAGTCAGAAAGAGAAAGATAAATATTGTATTCTAGTTCATATACACAGAATCTAGAAAATGGTACTGAAGAATTTATTTTCAGGGCAGCAATGAAGAACAAACATAGAGAATAGATATATGGACATGGGGATAGAGGGGAGCAGAGGGGTGAGATGTACGGAAAGAGTAACATGGAAACTTACATTACCAAATGTAAAATAGATAGCCACCAGGAATTTGCTGTATGGCTCAGGAAACTCAAACAAGTGTGTAAATCTAGAGGGTTGGGATGGGAGGGAATTCTAGGGAGGGGATATATGTATAGCTATGTCTGATTCATGTTGAGGTTTGACAGAAAACAAAATTCTGTAGAGCAATTATCCTTCAATAAAAAAAAATTTTTTTAATGAGTTTCACAAGTAGAGAAAGGGAGAGACTTGCTTAATAAATGGTTCAACTGGGAAAAAATATTCTTGATAGAGTTTTGTGGATCATAACATTAATATATATCAAGAGCTTGTTAAAAATGCCCAAAACATATCAAAACAAAACAAAAAATACCCTGCATGTTGTTGAGGTATGTTAATTGCCCCGGTGCTCTGCTCATGTGACTAGTCACGCCATGCTCTGTTGGCCAGGCCACGTGTGGAGAATGGTCCTCGGGTCACTTTGGCACACATGCTACACTGCCAGCATGGATTTGTTCATCCCGGATGTTGAGATTGTGGTTGTGATGTCAGTTAAAGTATGGTGAAAGAGAGGAGTAGAACAAGGAAATGTATGAAAACTCTATCAAAATGGTGTTGCACACCTATTAGAATAACCAACGGCCAGAATACAAACAACTGTCAAAATACTTGAACAAATGTCATATTAAAGGAATTGCATTTTTGTGAGTTTCCAAACTGCAGAAAGTGAAGAGGAACTAAAAATGTGAAGAAGAAAGTGAAAGAGGAGAGTGAAAAAGTTGGCTTAAAGCTCAACATTCAGAAAACGAAGATCATGGCATCTGGTCCCATCACTTCATGGGAAATAGATGGGGCAACAGTGGTAACAATGTCAGACTTTATTTTTCTGACTCCAAAATCACTGCAGATGGTGACTGCAGCCATGAAATTAAAAGACACTTGCTCCTTGGAAGGAGCATTCTTGACAGCATATTGAAAAGCAGAGACATTACTTTGCCAACAAAGGCCCATCTAGTCAAGGCTATTGTTTTTCCTGTAGTCATGTATGGATATGAGAGTTGGACTGTGAAGAAAGCTGAGCGCTGAAGAATTGATCCTTTTGAACTGTGGTGTTGGAAAAGATTCTTGAGAGTCCCTTGGACTGCAAGGAGATCCAACCAGTCCATCCTAAAGGAGACCAGTCCTGGGTGTTCATTTGAAGGACTGATCCAATACTTTGGCCACCTCATGCGAAGAGTTGACTCATTGAAAAGATTCTGATTCTGGGAGGGATTGAGGGCAAGAGGAGAAGGGGACGACAGAGGATGAGATGGCTGGATGGCATCACTGAGTTTAGACATGAGATGGACGTGAGTTTGAGTGAACTCCGGGAGTTGGTGATGGACAGGGAGGCCTGGCGTGCTGCGATTCATGGGGTCACAAAGAGTCAGACAGGACTGAGCGACTGAACTGAACTGAAACTGCTAAAGAAAATTTCCCTATTCTCAAATATAAAATGGAGATAATTTTACTAATCCCCAGAGACTTTGGGTAGAGTATATACTATGAGGTAAAGTCTGCATTTTGCCTGACTCATGATGTGTTCACCGTCAGATTGGATACCATTGGGGGTCCAGAGGGAAGTCTTGGCTGGGATACACATAAGTGACATTTGAAGTGAAGTGATGTTTGGATGAGTTGGCTCTCTCACCAGAGACACATTCAGAGAAAAATATGAGAGGCCAAAGATGGTCTCTGAAAATACCCGGAGGAAAAGGAACTAGCCAAGGATGTTATTGCAAGAAAGAAATGAATAGAATCAGAGCTTGTGTGGTTCTTGGCTCAGGTACCTGAAGCCAGGAACCTGCGGAAACATCAGTTTCTTTCTACAGATTCACTGCAACCATTTTCCATCATTTTATCTCTGAAGACAAAGAACCCTGTGAANTGACAGAAAACAAAATTCTGTAGAGCAATTATCCTTCAATAAAAAAAAATTTTTTTAATGAGTTTCACAAGTAGAGAAAGGGAGAGACTTGCTTAATAAATGGTTCAACTGGGAAAAAATATTCTTGATAGAGTTTTGTGGATCATAACATTAATATATATCAAGAGCTTGTTAAAAATGCCCAAAACATATCAAAACAAAACAAAAAATACCCTGCATGTTGTTGAGGTATGTTAATTGCCCCGGTGCTCTGCTCATGTGACTAGTCACGCCATGCTCTGTTGGCCAGGCCACGTGTGGAGAATGGTCCTCGGGTCACTTTGGCACACATGCTACACTGCCAGCATGGATTTGTTCATCCTGGATGTTGAGATTGTGGTTGTGATGTCAGTTAAAGTATGGTGAAAGAGAGGAGTAGAACAAGGAAATGTATGAAAACTCTATCAAAATGGTGTTGCACACCTATTAGAATAACCAACGGCCAGAATACAAACAACTGTCAAAATACTTGAACAAATGTCATATTAAAGGAATTGCATTTTTGTGAGTTTCCAAACTGCAGAAAGTGAAGAGGAACTAAAAATGTGAAGAAGAAAGTGAAAGAGGAGAGTGAAAAAGTTGGCTTAAAGCTCAACATTCAGAAAACGAAGATCATGGCATCTGGTCCCATCACTTCATGGGAAATAGATGGGGCAACAGTGGTAACAATGTCAGACTTTATTTTTCTGACTCCAAAATCACTGCAGATGGTGACTGCAGCCATGAAATTAAAAGACACTTGCTCCTTGGAAGGAGCATTCTTGACAGCATATTGAAAAGCAGAGACATTACTTTGCCAACAAAGGCCCATCTAGTCAAGGCTATTGTTTTTCCTGTAGTCATGTATGGATATGAGAGTTGGACTGTGAAGAAAGCTGAGCGCTGAAGAATTGATCCTTTTGAACTGTGGTGTTGGAAAAGATTCTTGAGAGTCCCTTGGACTGCAAGGAGATCCAACCAGTCCATCCTAAAGGAGACCAGTCCTGGGTGTTCATTTGAAGGACTGATCCAATACTTTGGCCACCTCATGCGAAGAGTTGACTCATTGAAAAGATTCTGATTCTGGGAGGGATTGAGGGCAAGAGGAGAAGGGGACGACAGAGGATGAGATGGCTGGATGGCATCACTGAGTTTAGACATGAGATGGACGTGAGTTTGAGTGAACTCCGGGAGTTGGTGATGGACAGGGAGGCCTGGCGTGCTGCGATTCATGGGGTCACAAAGAGTCAGACAGGACTGAGCGACTGAACTGAACTGAAACTGCTAAAGAAAATTTCCCTATTCTCAAATATAAAATGGAGATAATTTTACTAATCCCCAGAGACTTTGGGTAGAGTATATACTATGAGGTAAAGTCTGCATTTTGCCTGACTCATGATGTGTTCACCGTCAGATTGGATACCATTGGGGGTCCAGAGGGAAGTCTTGGCTGGGATACACATAAGTGACATTTGAAGTGAAGTGATGTTTGGATGAGTTGGCTCTCTCACCAGAGACACATTCAGAGAAAAATATGAGAGGCCAAAGATGGTCTCTGAAAATACCCGGAGGAAAAGGAACTAGCCAAGGATGTTATTGCAAGAAAGAAATGAATAGAATCAGAGCTTGTGTGGTTCTTGGCTCAGGTACCTGAAGCCAGGAACCTGCGGAAACATCAGTTTCTTTCTACAGATTCACTGCAACCATTTTCCATCATTTTATCTCTGAAGACAAAGAACCCTGTGAAAGAGTCAACCATTACTGAGATTCTGTGGCATTAATTAAGTCTTTCAATTTCTCCATCTGTGTATTTGCATCACACCTGTCACCACAGTACCTGGAAGCTTATCTCTATACTTGTGGAGAAAGGTTCACATATGTTCATTATACAGAGGGATCTGGCAGATTTAGGTCTGGTTGTGGCAGTAAGGAGAGTTCTGACATTGTAAGACTACCCTAAAACTGAAAGTAAATCCTCAGAGAATACAAATAATAGAGGAAAGAGGCTATTAGCATTCTGAGTGAGGTAATCATGATGACATTAATATATTAGAAGTAAAAAAATAGTTTTCAAAAATTATTTCTTTAGTTTTCTTTACTAAAAACAAATGTGTTTTTTCAGGAGAAACTCAGCAATCAACATGCAATAGGCTGAAATGACCTTATAGTCTATAGAAATTTTAATATGCTAATAAATAGTGATATACTTTTCCACATTAGGATTTTGACATTGAAATTATATATTTGGGGGTTAATCTGGTAATTTTAGTGTGGATTTTAAAGTTATTTATGAAGTACTGGAGAATTTTTTGTGTGTTCCTCTGGTACCTGATACCGTGGTACATGTGTTCTACCAAGTTTTTCTCCACATTTCTTAAAGTGATGCTTACTTTATATTTTCTGCCTACAATTAAACTTTCCTATGAAAGATGAGATATTCTGTATTAAAATTAAACAACTTATTTGTTTTACATTTTGAAATTTTGTGTTTCATATTTTCCACTATTTATTTTAAGAAGCTTTCAAGATCTCTACCACAGTGGTAGTATACTGTTTCAACCCCAGAATTAAAACATCATAGGCATCACTTTAATACTATTAATGGTATTCTGTCTTCATTTTGTGCTCGATAGTTTTTAATGCTCTTCACTGTGTGTCACTCTTAGCATCCAGTTCACAGTTGTTATCATCAAGAAGAAAGCATCACTTCCTGGTTGGAGAAATGGGCATTGGAACCAGATAGGACTGGTTCTGTAATTTAATATATAAGCTTGAGGAAATCACTACACTTTTTAAAGTCTTGGTTTCTTCATTTCAAATAAAACCTCACAGGGCTAATATAAAGAGACAAAATAATACATGTTCTGCACTTAGCACAGTGCCTGGCACAGATAGGTTCCAAACAATACTATTTGTCCTTATCATCATCATTATCAACATATTACAAAAATATTGTTATATCAGTAACTCTAAAGATGCAACCAGAACTAGAATCTTAGAAATAAAGCAAAACTCAGGTCACAATACCAAGACAGATGTGACTTTCCATTAATTATGCAAAACCTTTGTAAATGCCTTATATTTCCCAAACACATATTCTAAGGGAACATTTGTCAGTCTTGTAACAAGGCTTCCCAGCAAAAAGGCAAACAATATGGAGAAATTCTACAACATATCACCCTCTTGATAATTCACAATGTGCATTAGTATATCAAAATCCCTGATCCAGGAAAACAACTTTACCAGCATTGCCAAAAGTGCCCCACCCATATAATAGTGCTTACACTCTGCCAGACCATCTTGAGCTCTTTACATAGTAATTCATTTAATTCTCACAAACCTCTGAGGTAGAGTTTGTCATCCCCATTTTAGATTAGGAAACAGGCTGTTTCCTATAATAGGTTGGTTATAACATGCCCAAGATCCCTCAACTACTTAAGAGGCAAAGTCAGGATAAAAATCCAGATCCAAGTAGGCTCCAGAGTCTGTTCTCTTAAACCCACCCCATATATTGTCTCTATCATCCTCCCAGGATGCTTTCAGAGTAACTAGTTCCATTTTCAGTGCCTACCGAAAGAAACTGTAAACTCTGGAGGCCAATACTGCTTTAATATGCTCAATAAATGTTTGTTAAGTTTTATAGATTATAAAACAGCTTCCTTTGTATCTTTCCTTTCCATTCTAAACATTATAAGAAACCCTCTCATTCCAGTACAATACTAGAAATGTATGTTCTTGAGGCTAGTAAGCCTTTCATAAAACTTCTGAAGTTACACACATTCAGGTGTAAAGAACAAGAAGGGCACAAAAATAGAAGCTTTTTCTGCAAAAAATCAATATTTAACACTGGAACTCCTCCAAGTCAACAATGGGAACTAAATTAAAAAAAAAAAAAAAATGAGGTGACCAGTGCATAAACACTTTTAGAAATGACCTTGATGTCACCTTTTCAGTACTACTGCCCACCACTGAAATAATTTGTCTTTTTCTTGCTTGTTGTACTCTATCATTATGTGAAAATCATATTACTATTATATTTATTATGATTCAAGGATCAGAGCANGTGCATAAACACTTTTAGAAATGACCTTGATGTCACCTTTTCAGTACTACTGCCCACCACTGAAATAATTTGTCTTTTTCTTGCTTGTTGTACTCTATCATTATGTGAAAATCATATTACTATTATATTTATTATGATTCAAGGATCAGAGCATGAATCTCCAAACCCTTAGTCACCTCACCATTACCTGAACTTGTGCCAGAGCAGGTGTTGAATAAATTAGTAAATGACTAAATGACCACCTTTGGTAGAAAACACAGTCAATGAAAAGTTAGGGTGACCTTAGTTCTAACCCCAACTGCATTGCTAATCACTTTGCCGCCTTGTGGAAATTCTCCTTCCAACTCTGAGACTATTTGCTATCTGTGCCAAAAAAAGTACAAAAAGTGCCAAAAAAAAAAGTAAGTGGAGAAAATGAGAAATGTTCTTGTCATCCTCAAGTTAATAAAGACCTGTTTTAATCACCCAGATACAACATCCCTAAGAATGTTTCTTTTTAAACTCATAGAGGCCTCAGCATCCTGTCTGAAAAGCACTTTCATCATAATGAAGCATGTGCTTTTTGCATGCTGTATCCAACTTAGTCATCTTATTAACAAATGCAAAATTATAGAACATTTATTTGAGTTGATTAAATTATCCCTAAATGGGGCAATTTCAAGACATGAATAACTTTCCATCTTTTATATTTCTAATGAGACATTCCTTTTCCCCCTTATTCTGCCCTGAGGATATGTAAAGGCTATGAATAATTTAAAATAATATTTCCTAAAGTATCTTACATTTTAATAAATTCCCAACAGCGATGTCCCAAAAGAATTTTAGTATTGTTTAAATCATATGAATGTTATACATCAGTATTTTGTATTGGTCATGAACATTTCATCCTCATACTATTGTAATTTGATAACATAGGAGGAAGAAATGATAAAATGTTATGAAGATATTATGAAGAAAGATACGGGAAAGTTGAAATTAAGAGGCAATCTCATATTTTTCAAAAGAAAAATTTCTACTGATTTCTATAAAGAATATCAGTTCAGTTCAGTTCAGTTGCTAGTCCTGTCCAGCTCTTTGTGACTGGCTTCCCTTCACCACACTCCCAGAGCCTGCTCAAACTCATGGCCATTGAGTCGGTAATGCCATGCAACCATCGAATCCTCTGTTGTCCCTTCTCCTCCCACCTTCAGTCTTTCCCAGCATCAGGGTCTTTTCCAATGAGTCAGTCCTTCATATCAGATAGCCAAAGTATTGAAGTTTCAGCTTCAGCATCAGTTCTTCCAATGAATAGACAGGACTGATTTCCTTTAGAATTCACTGGTCTGATCTCCTTGCAGTCCAAGTGACTCTCAAGAGTCTTCTCTAAAATCATACTTCAAAAGCATTGAAGCATGTATACTATCATGTAAGAAACGAGGTGCCGGTCTATGTTAGATGCAGGATGCAGGATACTTGGAGCCGGTGCACGGAGATGATCCAGAGAGACATTGTGGGGTGGGAGGTGGGAGGGAGATTCAGGATTGGAAGCTCGTGTACACCTGTGGTGGATTCATGTCGATGTATGGCAAAGCCAATAGAGTATTGTAAAGTAAAATAAAGTTTAAAAAAAAAGTATCAATTCTTCAGCACTCAGCTTTCTTTATAGTCCAACTCTCATCAGCTATACATGACTACTGGAAAAACCATGGCTTTGACCAGATGGACCCTTGTCAGCAAAGTAATGTCTTTGCTTTTGAATATGCCGTCTAGGTTGGTCATAACTTTTCTTCTAAGGAGCAAGCGTCTTTTAATTTCATGGCTGCAGTCACTATCTACAGTGATTTTGAAGCCCCCCAAAATAAAGTCTGTCGCTGTTTCCACTGTTTCCCCATCTACTTGCCATGAAGTGATGGGACCAGATGCCAGTTTTCTGAATGTTGAGCTTTAGGCCAACTTTTTCTCTCTCCACTTTCACTTTCATCAAGAGGCTCTTTAGTTCTTCTTTGGTTTCTACCATAAGGATGGTGTTATTTGAGTATTTGAGGTTATTGATATTTCTCCCAGCAATCTTGATTCCTGTTTATGCTTCATCCAGCACAGCATTTTGCATAATGAATAAGCAGGGTGACAATATACAGCCTTGACATACTCCTTTCCCAATTTGGAACCAGTCTGTTGTTCCATGTCCAGTTCTATCTGTTGCTTCTTGACCTGCATACTTATTTCTCAAGAGGCAGATCAGGTGGTCTGGTATTCCCATCACTTTCAGAATTTTCCACAGTTTGTTGTGATCTATACAATCAAAGGCTTTGGCCTAGTCAATAAAGCAGAAGTAGATATTTTTCTGGAATTCTCTTAATTTTTCTCTGATCCAACAGATAAAGAATCAGATATGTTCATAATTATTCAAGGATGGTATGAAGATTCACTTGTATGGCATCTGCTATAGACATACTCCTCTAGTTCAATGTTATCCAAATTGGAGAAGGCACCATGAGAGATTTTAAGTGAAGCAGATGCAGCTTTAGATTAAATAAAATCAATTCAATTCACTTCTGATTACCTGGTTCTACCAAATCTCAAGTCTGAAATTCTTTAGAACCCCTTCATTTGAATGCAATATTAGAGATGCATACTCTCTTCTAAAACTTTGTTTCTTTATTTCTGGCTGCACTGGATCTTCATTGCTGTGTGTGAACTTTCTCTACTTGCAGCAAGCGAGGGCTACTGTCTGCAGTGCACAGGCTTCTTGTTGCGGTGGCCTCTCTGGTTGTGGAACATGGGCTCTACATGCACGTTCTTCAGTAGTCACACCACATGGGCTCAGTAGTTATGGCATACAGGCTTAGTTGTTCCAGAGCATATGAGATCTTCCCAGACCAAGGCTTGAACCCATGAACCCTGTATTGGCAGGTAGATTCTTAACTACTAGTCCACTAGGGAAGTCCTTGAAGATGCATATTATTTAAGCTAGTAAGCTCCTCAGGGAATTTCTGAAGTCACACATATTTGGATATAACAAACAGAAAGGGACAAAAATAGATGGTTATAATGCACAAAAGCAATACTTAACACTGAACTCTCCCAAACAAGCAGTGAAAACTTAAACTAATAGAGAGAGGTCCTGCTCAGAACTTTCTGAAGATGATAGGATCTAGGCAAACATCTAAAACAGCTGTTTTATCTACAATTTATTTATAGTCACTGTTTGTTTGTTTTTTCCCGTTTATGTTGAGACATGCTTTTTTTTCTCCTACGTAATGGCACATTTCCTCTTTATATTTTATAAGCTTTGTTTTGTTATATAGTCGTTAAGTCGTGTCGAACTCTTTGCAATCCCATGTACTATAGCCAGCCAAGCCCCTCTGTCCATGGGATTCTCCAGGCAAGAATACTGGAGTGGGTTGCCTTTTCCTTCTCCATTTGTAAGCTTAACTGTGCAGCAATTTAAAAAAATATTAAGTAAACAGTAGTGCTGATGGCACTACTGACAGTGGTGTATTAATGACTAAAGCTTGGGAAATATTGCTCCACCAAATTTAGACATATAGCCTCTCTTCTAATACACTGTCCATGTCACCACAGCTGCTTGTCAGGACCATGAAGCAGAGAAGCAACTCACCAGTGATAGTGGGGGGACGGAGTACCTGGGTAGCAGAACGAAGTGACAGGATTGGGAAAAATGTTGAAAGAGAACATCAGTATCTCCTATCTTCCAGTAATCAGAATGCTGAGTGAGTGTCTGTAAGCCAGAGAAGATGCCCTTGACCATCATCTTTACCTATTGAACCATTCATTTGGTTAAGTGGGATGGGGAAAGATTTTATTCTACAGAATCAGTATGTGATGTCTTTGTGAGTCACTGACTATTTGATAAAGCTTGTCTTTACTTATCTTTTCCTAACCTTTTACATGTTTAACCCTGGCATTGTATATTATCAGCAGTTTGTTGACAGAGGTATGTGAGTGTCTCTGTGTATTTTCATATGTGCTCACAGACATACACATAAAAGTATACACACATATTTAAATTAGTGCTTAAGATACAAAGCATGAGGCTAACATGACATACTCTCATTTTAAGGATTCTCTCTCATCTAGAACATATACTTTTTTGAAATGGCACCTTTTTTTTTTTTTTGAAAGTAAGTCTGAATGTCCTATAACATATTTAAATGAGGTCCTAAGCAATGGGAATGTTAGCCATGGAATTTGGAAATGTTTAATCAGTTCAGACTTGGTACATTCTTGCTCAGCGTGGCTCATTTTCCAGATGCTTATTAGTAAATCAGGTTCCCTAGCCTGCATTTCATTGGATAATATGTATCAGCACTCTTAGTACCAAAATAATGTTTCATATTTGAATATGTAGACAGTATGTGTTTGTATGTATATGTGTGTTTGTACGTGTGTGCCTGTGTATGTGTGTATAGGTAGTGCCACAGTCTTTCCAGAATCATTTTGTCAAATTTGTTGTAACTGATGAACTGTCATCCACATAAAATAATCAAAATGAGTGATTCTTCTGAGAGACTGCCAACTGTGCTTCCTATAAACAGGTCACAGTTGATTGACTTGACCTGAAGTTAGGTATAATAATCACAACTGAGATGGGTTTTGTAACTCTTCTGCTGATAAGTATATAGTCACAGTCTGGTTGTTTCATGTTTATGAGCATAATTGGGATGCCTAAAATAAGATAAAATTGCTGAAGCTTCATTTCAAGAACGAAACCCTGGGAAAACTACTAACAGCTAAGCCTCCCTAGTTCATATGTGAGTATATAATGAGCCTTGTTAAAATGACATTTTATGGAGAGTTCCTTTTCTGGTTGCCCACTTCGAGCATCAGAACTTGACAGCAGAGGAACTATAGGACCCGTCTGGCATAGTTTTTTATCAGTAACAAAATCCAGAAGGATTCTTTAATTGGTGTTTTATGAAGACAGCAACAAGATTAGCTGATGATATATACATTTTGCTTTGAAGTAACTCGTAATTATTTACATCAATGACTCACTGGTATTTATGTCTGGGTCCTTTTTTGAGGAAATGGTAAAATCCTTAGATTAGACTCCTCTGTTCAGTTCACAATGCTCATTTTTATATGTTCATCCAGGATCTGTTGATTCTCTTTGAGAGTCTCATATCTTATTTATTCCAGTGGAAATTGGTCAAGGAAATGTAGAAATTTGCAAATTAAAAAAAAATGTATCAAGAACATGTTGACACAAATGACAGAGTAAAAATATGTTCACTCTCCTGCCCTGTGTCCCACTGAAAATCACTGTAAATAAATATAGAAAAATAGAGTAGTGTTATCATCAGAAAAAAGTCAAATCTATAGTACTTTTTTAGTTTCAGAAACATGTGATTTTTCAAAAGAATTTTTTAGTACATACTAGAATTCAAAGAAAAAATTAAAAAGACTAAGATGAAAGACATGTGAAATGGAAAGTGGCAAGGCTTGATAAAGAAAGAGATGAGGGGGGGAAAGTATTAAAGGTATAAAGGCATTGGCAGGGACTTCCCTGGTGATCCAGTGGCTAAGACTCAGAGCTCCCAGTGCAGGGTGCCCAGGTTCAATCCCTGGTTGTGGGGCTAGATCCCACATGCTACAACTAAGACCCAGAACAGCCAAATNAAGGCATTGGCAGGGACTTCCCTGGTGATCCAGTGGCTAAGACTCAGAGCTCCCAGTGCAGGGTGCCCAGGTTCAATCCCTGGTTGCGGGGCTAGATCCCACATGCTACAACTAAGACCCAGAGCAGCCAAATAAATAAATAAAATTTAAAAAAAGAAAAAATAAAGGCATTGGCAGTTCACTGGTAGAATTCTTACCTCTCAGCTTAAAGATATAAATGCCACATTAAAAGCAATGTCAATACCATAAACGAGATTTTTAAAAATCAAGAAACAAAGATAGATTTGAGGAAAAAATATATGAAAGAAACATTAAAAACTGTATGCAGAAGATGATACACAGGAGAGAGACAAGGTAACCTCACTTATGCATAACTGATGTTTTAATAAATAAAATGGAAAATTTTCCCTAAGTTACTAAGTTTGAATTTATATGTGAAAACACTGGATCTTAGAAAATCTGATATAAAATTACCATTATCAAGGTAAATCCTGGTTAATTACTGTAATTTTCTGAAGCATATTTTCATATGTGCACATAACATATAAAAAAGTAATTTATGATTTATGTATAAGGAATAAATGCCAGGTAAATCTTATACTTTTTGGTATCAGCACTCAGTAACAGAATATAGATACTGCAATACTAAATTCTGAGGGTGGTAAGTTTGAACCAAACATTTTTATTTATTTATTTATTTTTGGCTGCACGAGGTTTTAGTTGCTGTGCATGGGCTTTCTCTAGACGCACCAAGCAGGGGCTCCTCTCTAGTTGTGGGTGGAAAGGCGTCACATTACAGTGGCTTCTCTTGCTGCAGAGCACAGGCTCTAGAGCTCGAACTCCGTAGTTGTGGCACACAGTCTTAGTTGCCCTGCAGTGTGTGATATCGTCCCAGAGCAGAGCTCAAACTTGTGTTTCCTGTTAACCACTGGACCATCAGGGAAGTCCTGAGCCCAAATTTAGTCTGCTGAATTATTTTTGCAAGCATGTAGGAAATCTTTATGTCAAACAATAGACATTCTCAAGCAAGCAACTATATAGCTCACAGGTTCCTTTTAAAATTTTTTTTTTTACCAAATTTCATAATTCAGCAAACCAAAAGGTAAACCAGTATAAAGATTTCAGAATAGAAAATCCATGGTTATCATTGTTGATTAATTTCAAGTTTATGTGATTTATGGTTAAGAACATGTTAAGAACATTGTTTACAACATGTAAAGAATGTTGGCAATATAAAAAACTTAAAATCAAACAAATTCCTGGGGGCAGGTGGTCAGAAGATATATTCATTCAAGACATTTGAGAGGTTCAGTATGGCTAAAGTATTGGATGTGACTAAAGTGAAAGCTAAAGATGTAACCAAAGGTCAGATCACTCTGGGTTCTTAAATCACTTTAAGGAATTCAAACATTTTCCTTATGGCAGAAAGTGAAGAGGAACTAAAAAGCCTCTTGATGAAAGTTAAAGAGGAGAGTGAAAAAGTTGGCTTAAGCTCAACATTCAGAAAACAAAGATCATGGCATCTGGTCCCATCACTTCATGGGAAATAGATGGGGAAACAGTGGAAACAGTGTCAGACTTTATTTTGGGGGGCTCCAAAATCACTGCAGATGGTGATTGCAGCCATGAAATTAAAAGACACTTAC